>PVJA010014530.1:0-47277 GCA_004027025.1 Myocastor coypus | reverse complement strand
TGAAAGGTAAATCATAAAGTAGTTGCATAGAAAATGTAAAAATTTTTCCCATTTTCAACATTAAAGGAGTGGCAAGATAGCTCAGTGGACTAAGCACCTGTTTAGGTGAGCACAGGGACTGGGGTTCAATCCCTGGCACAACATGCGGTGCTGGCTCTGCCACCAGGTGTGCTGAGCTGGCCGTGGATGCCAGCACGGTGTTGCATGTCTACAATCCCAGCTCGGAGGAGACTGAAAACAGGAGGATCACTATGAGTCTGAGCTGTATAGTGAGACCTTGTACTAAATACATTAAACAAACAAACAAATAAGTAAATAAAAATTAGGAAGTATGTGGCTTTAATATATAGTGGCATTCCCAGGTAGCCTCATATCCATTTCAACAGAAGGGAGACAGTGCTAAAGATGCTTAGGGCCTGGTTGAGGACAACCTGCCTCCCTTTCTTTTGGTTAAGGAGTAGATGGTGATGACGTGCTCGGTTGCTTTTCTCTCATTTCTGGCACAAAAAATATCTGACACCCAAACTGAAGGAAGGAAATGTTTATTTAGCCTCCTATTAGTGGAAGTTTCAGTCCATAGTCTGCAGGCTCCAGGCAGAGTGGCACATGGTGGAGGGAAGCCATTCATGAGGCAGAAAACAGCAAAGGGCAAGGGCAGGAGCGGAGCCTGCAACAGTTCACAAGCGTCTCTCCTTTCCTTTTTTTCTTTGCAGATTCGCAGCCCCGGGGCGGGTGCAGCACCCACACCTGTAATCTCCCTGCATTGGATCGTGAATTCATCACAAACTCTAGAAACTGCCACAGTGACTGCGTGAGATATGAGGGGGACAACTAGACATAAACCATGACATTCGTCTATATAGTATTCTGCCGGATGTTCCATTTTCCTTTCATGGGAATTTTTACGCTTGTCTTAATGTCAATATACTTCATCAAACAATAGCCTTGAGCCACACCATAGCTCCCAAATACTGGCTGACGTTCTATATCAGTTTAAGAACTGAATAATCATGGTAATGACACAGAAAGAAGAACTATCTTCTTATACAATGAAGAAAAATGATTTTTTTCAATTTACAGAAGAAATTACAAGTATGTGAGAAGCACAGCATCACCATGGTGCGATAAAAACTATACGGTTGTTCACTCATTGCGTCTGGCCTCAGGGAGCCACTGGAGAGGACCAGCCGGGTCTTCCTAGTGGGCACCCACACTGACAAAATCCTCTTCCACTGTTTTATAAGGATTTCATCATTATTGTGACAGACACTTAGGGACGCAGAAACCTAGCTCCATAGTGAGGAAGCACATGCTCTTTAACATTAATTCCATTTTCTTAGACTTGGAACAAAAATATCAGTGAACGTTTTTATGCCATGCCATCCTCTCTGCCTGTTTCTGGTGCCATAGAATTTTAGTGTGAAGCATCCGTGAAAAATACAGAATGGAAGAAAGACCGAGGGAAAAAGAAAAAGCGCAGAACCAAGTTGTCACAGACACAATTTTTGATTCCAGGTTCGCGCTCCCGAGGAAGAGAAATGTACCATGTAGAGATTTTAAAAATACAAAAATATGCTTTTGGAAGATGGATTAAGTATATTAGTAACCCAACACATTTCAACATGAACTTTGCAACCCCAACATTCAGATTAAGATTCATACACATGTGTGCACACGCACTTCAAAGGAGCTTCAAAATCTGTGTGGTTTAAAAGAAAAATTTCAAGAAAAATATGACCCACAAATGACCTGTGCTGGCTGCACATTCGCCACTATGTCCCTATTTAATTTTAAACAGGAAGCGCAAGAATAGCATTGCTTTGTATTGAGCCTACACTTACCGGCTGCTCCGCTCCTGGCTGTCCAGTCCTGCTGTCAGTTGCTGCTGTCTCAGCTCACTTGCCTCAGATTAGGGACCACATCCCAAGCGAGTTCCCAGGCCACCCACCTGCCTGCTCAGAAGGTAACTCCGCCCTCCTTTCCCAGGTGAACCGACCCATTCCACCAAGGGCCGTGTTCTCCTTTCCCTTGTGCCTTCCACTGTTCTGCCACCACTTCGTTGAGCAGTTTCAGCCTCTTAAGCTGCGAAGCCTTTGGGCTAGCCAAGAGCACAGCTCAGTCTCCACATCGGTTAATTATTCCATACCGAGAATGGATAACAGGAGACACCTATCGGTCTACTTGTGGGAGGGCTTAAAGGCACATGGAAACTTTGAAGGCGTGTCGCCTCTTTTGAATTCGGAATGTTGAGCACACTGTGTGCTTATCCTTGCTACCATCAAGTTGTTCTTGGCCTGTTTATAAAGAAAAACTTCTACCTGCAGGGATTCTGATTCTGGAGTCTCTGATGAAGTTTTAGATCTCATTTTAGCAAGCACATAAACAATGGGCCGTAGGTTGAAAATGAGGGCCGTTACATGCAGGTGACAAACTTCACAATAATGGATCTTCTTAAACTTGAACGTGCGCGTGAGTCAGTGGCTTGCTTCTTAAGCTAGAACGCGCAGCAGATCTACATTCAACACATTTTATGTTCCTAATAAGTGTGCACTAGGCCTGGTGTCACTGCTGAACAGACAACACCTCCACCCTGTCAGGAAATGGTGCTCACACGGATGAAGGTATTAATAGCATTGGCTGGATTACCAAAAGCCATATACATGTCAGAAAGCTTCATAATCTATTCAAAATTGGGGTCTGCTTGGAATTTTTAATTACACTAACCTGTCAATAAGCATGCTGCAGTGATAGAGGAGAGGTCTGAGAGTTTGTATTTAGAAAATGACCGGATGTTATTCTTTCTGAAATACCATGGTCTTAGCAACATCGTGTACCAATAGAAAGTGGCACTATGCATAAATTATTATAGTAGTTTACTGGTGCTATCCTCGCAAAATCTGGATCTTTTTTTTTTTTTTTTGGTCTTTTTGAAACAGGGTCTCACTGTGCAGTTCAGGCTGGCCTTCACTTTCGTAGCCCAGGCTGGTCTTGAACTCCCACCGATCCTCCTGCCTCAACCTTCCAAGTGCTAGGATTACTAGGATTACAGGTGTGTGCCACCAGGCCTAGCTAAAATCTAGATTCTTATGAACAAAAATTTACGTTTTCACAAAAGTTTGGAGCTCAAAACAAAGGCATGGGTAGGTTCGGTTTCTTGGGGTTCTCTCCTTGACTTCCAGGCATGTGTCATACTGCTTTGTCTTCCAATGGTCTTTTCTCTAGTTGGAAACTAGAGAGATGGACAGTTTGAAGGAGCGTCGTCTCTGTCGAATACAGAACAGTGAGTGTCGTGTGGGTTTAAATGGAACTATCTTTGAAGTGGTAAATTCACCAGGCAGCCAGCCATAAGCACAATGTTGTCCTCTTCCTCCCAGTTCCCAGCTTCAGTCTAACCTGGTACAGGGACGAACCTCCCACCCCACAGAAGTACTGCACAGCAGCACAGCTTCAGCTGGTCAGAGGCAGCTGCCGTCAGCCAACCACAGGCTGTCGCCAGGTAGGTGACTGCTCTGACGCGCCTGTGTCTGGCCTGTGAATGTTTACTGCTCCAGCTGACAGGCGGAACTCAGAGCTGCTTCTGCTCCTGAGAGCGGTCTGGTTCATAAAGTGGCAGGGGTTCCACCAAACCACTGAATTTAATTTGTCTAAAGTTTTTATTTCACCTTAAGCCCCTTAAAAAGGTAACTAAGTGAAAATGAGGCCATTAGTATGGAGGATGCTACGGTTTCTGTCCAGATGTGCACCCAAAGCCTCCTGCGGTCATGGGGGGGTGGGCTTTGCAGAGGCGGCGGTGGAAGCCCAGTAGAGCGTGTGCTTGCTTCGTGGTGTGATGCTGGGATTGGTGAGAGTGCTCCAGCTGCCCTAGGATGGGCAGCATGCGCTCAGGGTGAGGAAAGGAAGAGCAGAGGCTTACTCCTCCCCGTTGGCTCTGTTGTTTGTGTCCTTCACCGCAATTAACTGCTGCTCGTCTGCCATGCCACCCTGCCCTGGAGCCAGCTGAGTATGCACTGAAAGCTCGACGAGGAGCTAAAGAAACATTTCCTTGCTTCATTCACTGTGTTCAGTCTTTTGTCTGTGCAACAGAAAAAATAACAGAGAGTGCTCATCTTCGTAAAAGGTGGAAGCTGTAAGCCACTACAGTGTGCACATAGGGTCAAACTTATGAAGAAGCACAACATCAGGCACCTACAAATCAAGGGAAGGAAAGCAACCCTGCTGACATCGGCAGGGCCCTGTCTCCAGGAACAAGTTGTACTGTTTAAGCCACCGAACCTGTGGCATTTCGTGCCACAGCCTAAAAAGAAATACAGACTCTTATAGGCAATAGGAACGAACACGGGGCATTGCAAACCGACACAGTTTTTGTCTTTATTCCACTCAGTGACCTGTACTCCCATTCGTGGTACTGAACATTTTCTAAATATAAATCCTAGCACTGGTGAATATATGTTGCTGTATTACAGACATAAGGGGAAGAAGAGACTACCCATGGAGAAGTTCTGAAAGTTGTTCTAAAAATCTTAGCATTTCCTGTCACAATTAACTGAGAACTAAACATTTCAGGTTGGTAATACATTTTAAGTATTCATTAAAAGAGGCACCTAATTGCAGGTAATTAAAGACTAGAGTGTCCAGAGCATCCAAAATAAGCCTTACAGAACCGGGCGTGGTGACGCACACCTATAATCCCAGCACTTGGGGAGGCTGAGGCAGAATGATCAGTGCGAGTTCGAGACCAGCCTGGGCTACGAAAGTGAGCTCAAGGCCAGCCTGAACTGCATAGCAAGACCCTGTCTCAAAAAGACAAAAAAAAAAAAAAAAAAAAAAAAAGAATAAGCCTTACCTTTGTTTTGGGTTCTAGAATTTTTACTCCATAAATCGATATTTGCAACTCCACTTTGGGAATTTTCTGGCCTTCAGATTTCTTGATGTGCCTCGCAAACTGGAAATGAAAAATTATTTCCCAAACTGTAATTCTGTTTTTATGTTGAAGGAGCATAAACAATATTACATTGGGGTGTTACATTCAATATTAGATGTTGATTAAATAAGTTATGACGCATTGTAAAATATTTTAGAAGAATCATCTCAAAATACTTTATCATAGTAATCTACCATTGCAATTCAGATTGGTTTTCGGTCATGTTTGAAAAGCATGATTACTGCAGATATCTTTCAAGCTATCTGTAAAATTGGATTCTTACTGAACAGTTGAGTAAACAAAGAAAACTTTCTGTGATGATAAGCAGGGATAATTTTATTTCCCTACGCATTGTTACCGCCTTTGGAGAGCTCACCGTTCACTGACAACAGGATATACCATCCTCACTGATGGCAAATGTTTGCTCAGTTGAGAACGCTTACTGGTTTTCTTCCAAACATATCGATGAATGAAAAGAGACAGACTAGCAAGTTCACCCGAAGCCAAGGATGGAAACAAGAATAAAAAGCTTCAAGTGGATTTGGAACCCGAATTCTGGAATTATGTGCGTTGAAAACAACCTTTTTCACTGCCCTCAGAATGGTATTTATTTGTTAGTTCTTTTCACTGGGCTCATTAGGGAACATAAATGTGTCTTATTTACTGTGACAAGACAAACAAGAAAAACGCAGCTGCCATGCGCTTAGAGATGTTTCTGCCTGTCTCTAGCGCTAACAGAAAATTATAGGAACCCTATATTTAAATTTTCAATATGTCTTAATCCCAGGGCTGGCCAAATAGTTCAGCAGAGTAAAGCCACTGCAAACAGGCGCAGGGGCCAGGGGTTCGATCCATGGGCCTGCCGTGCTGGCCCTGCCCTCGGGGGTGCACTGAGATGGCAATTGAGACAGGGGCGTGGTGACATGCACCTGTAATCCCAGCTCTTGGGAGGCTGTAAACAGGCGGGTCACGAGGAGTCCGATCTAGTAGAGAGACCCTGAATACCCTGTAGACCCTTCCCTGAAATACATACATATATACATATACATACTAAGTATGTATTGGACCTTCTAGACTACCTACATACATGCTCTATGTGCATATGCATGAAGTATATATGGTATCTAGCATAAACATGGCACAGTGTTTACAAAGCTATTCATTATGTACATAAATGTCAAGGCTTACTAGCTGTGGGCATTTCACCTGTCAAGCCTAGTGTCTCCTACAGTCTTGCCTCCTTTCCTTTACCTCATTTTTTAAGGAAAGAAAGAGAAGCTGTTTTGAAATAGGATCCGCTTCGGACTTTCGAAGGTTGTTACAACGCGCTTGGCGCATGGGATGCCACCGTGACGAGGTTCGTGATAGATCCCACGCAGGGCTCTGTGCGCTGCGTATCGGGTTCCTCTGCACCATGTTGTGCCCGCCAGGTCAGCGCGGCCCTGGGAGCCTGGGGTCACACCTGCTCCTGCAGCAAAGCCCCCCAAAGCCTCTGCTGCTTCCACGCGCCACTGCAGCCACCGAGACTCACGACTGAGGTACACACACAGGGTCTCCAGCGTCCACCTGCGTGCTCCATACGAGCCCTCGCTTCTTGCATTTGGGGTGCTATAACTTTTCAGGCTGCTGTCCTTCCTGCTTATGAGGACAGACTGCCTGCTCTTCCTTTATTTTGTGCCCAGCAGTCTCAGGTTCTGCACACGATTCAGCCAACTTGCACCAGGGAATTTTCTTTTTTCTGTCTTCAGGAAATCTTCGCTGCTTCTCTGTACACCAGAAATCATTCCAGCTCTTCTAAAGAACGCATATTACTCTTTCCCTTCTTAATCTCCTTCTTGCAGCAGCCTATTTTAAACAATTCAGGGTTTAAGCACAAAGTTAAGCCCTCCAGGGATGCGACAGCATCTGAGGAAATCTAGTTCTACTGCCGGCTGCGGAGCCTACCACAGCTGCTTCCTTGGACTTTCTGCTTGCCCGCCCCAGGCCTGGCTTTATCTGAACACCATCATTCCTGCGACCTCTGACACGAATTTGTTTATTCTTGAGAAAGCCTGCCACGAAACAACCAGGGATAATGAACTCATCTGTTGAGAAGGAAAGGATAGAAGAATGGAGACAGGAAAAAAGGAGGATCTGATGGTAGAAAAATAATTCACAGGAGGGTTAGGCAGGAAGGAAGGGTGTAAATAAGGAGAGAAGGGTGCAGGAAAAGCAGGAGAAGCAAAGGAGGGGAGGGGGGAGGGCAGAGGGGAGGGGGAGGGGCTGAATCTCAATGTGAGCGCTGTGAGTTGAGAGCACTTCAGGAAAAGGACAAGTATGATTTGGAAGTGACAGAAGCCTTGGCAAGGCACGCTGCTGCATCTACCTTATGCTCTTCGCTCTCTGCATTTGCAATGCTGACGCTCAAGCGACATTCCTGCAAATTTGTTTTCAGTTTTGCTTTAGTGGACTCCTTGGTAGAGTTAGATAGTGTGACTTGAATAGAATGATCCAATAGAAAATGCTCAAAGGGGTGAAAAGTAAACTTTATGGCTAACATCTGGATGCCACACACAAGCTAAGGCTTTGTCACTGTGGAGCAGTTATTTGAAGTACAAAGTACTATCTGCAAGTCAAAACCACTTAACTAAACAGCTGTCACTGCTATAGAACACTAATAAAAATTGAAAGAGCATATTAAATTTCACTGTCATCTTTCTATAATTTCTGTTCATTTTTCAAAAGACTTAAAAAATTCAAATCGATATTACTTATGGGACTTACATTCTTCGGCAAGAAAATCACTTTGTTACTTTAGACCAGTTATTCTGAGCTGCTAGTCCTCTTTGGGTTTCCCACACTTCAGTTGTCAAAGTATTTGAAATCATGTGGTAAAATCAACTTTATTTGCATACAGCGTAATTAGGTTGTAAGCATCTTATTAGATCCAGTTGTGAAGACAACACAGAAGCAACGTCTACAGAGCGAGGTCACGTGGGAAATCTCCTGGGCTGGGCCAAACGCCGTAGCTCCCTTAAGGAAGCTTAAATAAGTTTAACTCTGCTGCACTGCGATGAGTTTGTCCCCTACATGCAGGACCTCAGCGTGACACCCTGCGTATTTCCCAGGAGAACTGACCACTTGTGAATTTGCATGTCAGAACTTCCCACATGGAAACAGCACCCGCTATGAATGAAATACAGTCTGCTGACATCTGTACAAACTACGTGAATACAAACAGCTCAACTGTTACAACAGTAAAGCTATTCAGTACTCACTGCTGATAAGGTCTTTCGTATATATTTTCACATATTTCCTATGATCGGTTAGGTTTAAGACGCGATTAAGAAATATTACAAACTATTGAAAATGACTCAAGAAATAGGAAACATGGCTCCTGACCAATAACAGGAAAGTAAAATCCAATGCTTATGAGATTATTACACTGAAGAAAAGTTTATAAAGTTTCCCTTTTCCATGAAACAGCAGAGACATACTAAATAACCAACTTTTAAAGATTCTCTGGAGAAATAAGCGAGCATGATGAAACACAGAGATGAAAGACATGTCATGGAAAACTCCCATTGTTCTATCAGCTGTATTATTAAATTTTCAATTCTTGGTTTTATCCTCTAAATGATTTAATATTAATCCTTTCTAAAAGAAATAAATGTGTGTGTTACCTTGTGTGCCAAAGAAAATCAAATAATAAGCCACAGTTGGTTTTGAAAGCTGTCCGAAGACATATTTGAGAAAAATAATCAGAAAAGCAAAATAAATTGTATGCACTTAAGGGACAAAACCTTTTTTACTGGAATCATAGCGCCACCTGCTGGCTATTTCCATGGATAACAAACTATAAAAGGAGCCTGGGCCAGTGTTCGAAAAATAAATGTAAACCTCTAACACAAGTTTTAGAAAGCACAGTAAAAATAATTAAAAATTATTTTTTAAATTATGGCAGGCGTAGCCTGCTCTGGGGGTGGAGCTAGCTCAGCACGTGGTGCTTGGAATCTAACCACGGTCCCTGCAGTTGCCTATAGAGCTTGCCTAAGCAGGTCCTTTGGACTGCTAAACCTTCTGGCCAGCCCCTTAAAAATCATTTTTATTCATTCTAATTAGTACCAGAATCTTTACCTTACCTGAGATCCAGAATACTTGTAGTTAAAAGTTATTTTTAGAACTATGTTTATTTTGAAAGATACCTGAGACAAAAATGACTATCAGATAATTATGCATTTTTAAAATTACACTACAAAATTTTTATCTTATTTTAAATTACATTACTTTTTTAACAAAGTATATATGACAAGTATGAAAATATACATAAAGCCCATATAAAAATCATACAAAAATGTATGTAACCTAACCATTGTTTAATTTCAAGTATCTTTTAACATTTGCCCTAGTAGTGATGCAATTGAATTCTTTTGGTTTTATGTTTGGGCTGACTGAAGAAAGAATCCTCTCAATATAAAGAAACTCTAAGTATAAACATTGTGGCTCTTTCGTGAGACATTCAGGTTGCAGCGAAGTTGGGCCCATGGCCAGGATTTGTAACATTTTGAAAACATTTACATAGCATCCTATTCTAAATGCTATCCATAAACTTTAAATTCTCTACAGATGACTAAGATTACTGAGCAAATAAGAGAAAGTCTGAATTTTTACCTCATGAGCAGTGGAAAGGAATGGCCTTCCAGTCCTCCTACTTCTCTACATTTTTGTCATTGGCACCCAGGCAGGTGCACCCTGAGACCATAAGGCTACATGCGATGAGTCAGACCTACAGGCCTAGGTATTGCGGGGCTTTCCTTCATACAAGAAACCAAAGGAAGAAATATATCAAAGAGAAAAATAAATAATAGGTCCTATTGATGCAGGAAGAAAACACTGATCTGGGGTGGATGATCTCCAATAAGGAACCTCCAAATGATATAGGAAAAACTGATCCCCAACCTGAAAAGTACCTGGGACGAGTTCGTGTTCTCTAAAACCGAAGAATGAATTTTAGGAACAAACGGAAATTATGAGCAGAATAGATTTATTGAGGGAAAGAAAGCTCCTGTCCGAGAGAGGGACAGGAGAGGGGTCCAGAGTAGGTGTCCCCTGGAAGCTGTCTCTTCCAGGGACTTTTATAGAGAAGACATGGGAACTCACTTAGGTGGGTATGAGGTGGGACAAAGACTATGATCAACCAATGAGATTACAAGCACCATTGCTCAGGTAAAATGGATTATCATCGGGATCCAATGGGAAGGCAAGGCGTGTAGCAAGCAGGCAAGAACACCACCTATTGAGCTTGGGCTTGTGACTCTTTCTAGGCTCTTTCCGGGTGATTGATACTCATTCAGCACATCAATCCCGGATGCCCATCTTTAAGGAACTATGTAGTTGCTTTTAATTACTCTTGTCACAAGATCTGGCCTACAGCGAAGGAGTGTCTGTCTCCAGTTGTAGAGTCACCTGTCTTCAAATGAGAAAGGAACCAAGACACAGAAGGGGGCGGTTTTAAAATGAGCCATCCTCTGCCCTGTACGTGTACCGATGCCTCACAACAATGTAATCAGTACTACACACACACACTAGCACAAACAAAAATTAACCAAGACAGGATCAACATTTTCTTGGGACCCTTTAGAATATTTAATGAAAATAATGAGATAAAATATTTACATTCAAAATGAGTGAAGGAGATATTATCTACATTTCTTCAGCATCCTTTATATATGTCATCCCGTTGAACTTTTTCTTTAATTTAAACACTTGACTAGTGACCACGTGATATGACAGTCATAAACCAAAGCGATGCTTTTGAGTGTTCATGGTTTTGTGAGAACAATGAGGAGCCTAATCCTGGGGAATGCCTGGAAGATCCTTAGATCAAATAAATGAGAGAAGGGTTTTCAAAAATCTTGGAAGCAGCCTTCCAAATAACATGAACTGCGTGAGAAGTAAGTGTAGCTTCAATGTGGTACAAATGAGCATTCTGTTGGTAGAGCTTTCTGACCTTGAATTCCCGATGAGGACACTGTCCTCTGCAAGGGGGGACATTCAGGTAAGCATGTTATACGACATCCCATGGGAGATTTTTGTCAGGAAAGTTCTCGATTGCTTAGTCAGTGTCCTGTTCTGCTCTCTCGCTGCCACCGGTCCCCAGTGGAAGCTCATGGTCAGGGCCCAACCCTCTCTTCTTCCTTCACTTGGGTGTCTTTAACACAGGGCATCACTGGAGACTCCTACTTTGCAGCCGACTCTGTGTCTGCTTTCCACTGCTGGATGAGAGGCAGTTTGCACGCTCTTGCCGGGTGTTGAGATGTGGCCTGAGTTCATAGGTTTCCAGCAAAGTGTACTGCTGTGGAGCATGAAGGCTTATGAAATAGCACCCCTGAATGTTTCTGTTTCTTTTTTCTTTTAATGCATTTAATATTAAAAGGGTCTACAGGGCCTCACTATACAGACCAGACTCAGTGATATTCTTGTTTTCAGCCTCCCAAGCGCTGGGATTATAGGTGTGTGCCACCACACCCAATTTCAATTGCCTTCTCAGTGCACCCTGGGGGTGGCGGTGGGGGCAGGAGGCATAGTACTAGGGGGATCGAACCCTGCTTAAACAGGTGCTGTAGCCCACTAAGCTATCTGGCTGGCCCTACAACTAAATTATTTTTGTTTTGTTTTGTTTGACAATAAGCAGCCATGCTAGAAAAAAAAAAATAGCATATACTGATTATATAATCGTGTGCACATATTCATTAAATCTGACAAATATTATAGGCAGTCAGACAGTGCCCAAGACAAGATGACTTCACAACTATAGACAGACACTCCTTCTTTGTTTACTCTCAAGATGAGCGTAAACAAATACAGCTACATACTTCCCTAGGGATGGGCATCAGGGATTGATGTTCTAAGTAGGTATCAATCACCTTGAAAGAGCCCAATTGAATCACTAACCCAACACCCAAGGGGAAGAGACTGGATTTAATCAATTTTACCTGAGCAATGGTGCTTATGATCTCATTGGTTGATCAGTTTTGCCTCACCTCATAGCCACCTAAGTGAGTTCCCATGTCTTCTCCATAACCTTAGGCCCACCTCACCAAGTGGTTTTCCTCTATAAAAGTCCTGGAAAGAGACAGCTTCCTGGGGGCAACCTGCTCAGGCCCCTTCCTGTTCCTCTCTGGGACAAGCACTTTCTTTCTCTCAATAAATCTATTCTGCTCATAAGGAAAAGAAAAGAAAAGAAAAGAAGAGAAGAGAAGAGAAAAGAAAAGAAGAGAAGAGAAGAGAAGAGAAGAGAAGAGAAGAGAAAAGAAAAGAAAAGAAAAGAAAAGAAGAGAAAAGAAAAGAGAAGAAAAAACGCCTCCTTGGTCAGCTATTTCCTCAGTCGCTCATTTTAACAAGATAAAGCTATAGCTCTCAAAAGCTCTTGATGCTTTGATTTCCAAACATTTCAGTACCTTCAACTTCCGCACGGCATCTCGCACGACTTCCGTCCCTTTCGGCTGCTCCACTTCCGCACTGCCAAGAAACTGAAAAGGGTCACGTATGAGACTCCGGCTGTACGACATCATTTATCGCCAAACCTACGTCACTGATCGTCAAATATTCCGAGCTGTGCTGCGTAACTGCATGGCTCAACAGTAAGAGACACAAACCCATATTAGATAGAATTACCTAGAGCACCCTTGTAATGTGAACATAGATTTATATCTCTCGATTTTGTACAACTGTTGTAATGCAAACTTTTAAAAATCACACGCTTCTCCTAATTGCACATTTTTACTGGAAAGCACACTAACTTAGCTCATGGAATAAAATTGATTGTCGCTATTAAAACTTCCTAGACATACACTTAAGAATTATCTGTGAATTCAAAGCATATAGTTATGTTAGTATATTTAAATACAGTAGTTTATTTCATGAGTCATAATTTCTTATGAACTTTTATCTGCTGTGCAGTTGTGAAACCCATAGATGATACAGAACGTAAAAGAAAGAAGATTCTAGTATCCCACTTCTACCACTCAGTAAAACTGTATCTGGACTGGATCTTCAAGATGTACATGATCTATAGCAAATTTTGAAACAACAAAAATAGTGTCTAGTTCAAACTTAACCAATCCAAAATAAGAAAAATGAAAAATCTAATAATTCTCACACTGTAATGAAATCTCTGCCTTAGAGATATTAATGCCTTTTCAACCAAATCTGGAACTGTGGGACCCTCAAGACCAATTGGTATTAAATTATAGAGCAGTGGTTCTCAACCATTCTAATGCCGTGACCCCGCAATACAGTTCCTCATGTTGTGGTGACCCCAAACCAAAAAAATAATTTTGGTGGCTACTTCAAAACTGTAATTTTGCTACAGTCGTGATTCGGAATGGCTTTAGGTGACCCCTGTGTTTTGGTTGTTTGTCCCCCGCTGGGGTCTCGACCCACAAGTTGAGAACCACTGTGATAGAGGTTTGATTCCCAAAAGAAATTCTATGTAAATTTCAAGAAATCCTCCCTAAATTCATAAAATGTATATAATTTTGCAGGCTTATTTGCTTTTGCATAGACTTCCAACCATAGCACTAAACACGGCCACAAACACAGCACTTCTCACATGGAAAGGCCAGACGTGAGTAACCGTGTGTGTTTACACCGCACCTTAAGTGACTAAGTGGATCGGTAAGTGGATTAAGTGAATTGAGCAGATACGATTTAAAGAACTATTTTATGGAATAGAAGATAATAAAGTAGTGAACTCAAGATATCTCTTACTCTTTCCTCCAAAGGTTGAACTCCGTGTACTAAAATGAATGACTTAGAAATTACGTAACAGGTTAGCAGGCTGGCGGAAGGGTACAATAAGGGTGAGTTGACCTTTCCCCGAAAACCGCTGCACCTGTGCAGCTGAGCTCATAGAGGAGACAAAATAAAGCTGTCCTCCAAGAGACAATGGGATCGCCTGCGTTCCTGGTCCTTGAAGGTACCAAGGGGTTTTTTTGGAAGATGCTCAAATTATATCAAATAGCTGCTCCTGGGGCCTGCATAAGATTCCTCAGACTTTCAGATGATCCCACGGTGGCCTCGGCTTGGATATATCTGTATTTATCACTGGGTCTACAGGGTCTCGCTACATGGATCCGAGTCGTGAAGTGATTCTCCTGTGTTCAGTCTCCCAAGTGCTGGAATTACCAGCACACGCTGCTGCGCTCAGTTACAATGGCCATCTCAGCGTGCCCTGGGGGCGGGGCTGGCACAAAGCAGCAGCGATCGAACTCTCAGGCCCTGTGTCTGCATTGGCAGGCACTCTATCCACTGAGCTACCAGGCCCGTCCTCGAGCACATATTATTAAAGTCAAGGAGAAATTCTGAAATCTAACTGAAAGCCTGCCTCCCCCATGCGAGAGAAACCAAATGTATTCCGGCCCCCAGGGACCCTTCCTTCTCTCTCCCATCAGCATTCTCAGCTGCAGCCGCAGGACAGATTTACACAAGATTTACACTTAGGATCGATGCCTGCAAGACAGATAGAACTGGTAATGCCAGACATCAGTCTGCGAGGAGGCTCCCAAGGTGAAGGGAGCCGCTGGGCTAAATGAGCCGCTAGGAATGCGTTCCTAACCACTGGCTCATTGGCTCACTTAATAAGCCAGCGCTTAGGAAAGCATTGTTTTAGGGCCTCCAGCAAGAACAAAGCAGCAAGGAGCAGAGACTACAGTGGCCCTGGGAAACTTCTCTTCTAAGTCCCCTGCGTTTATGGCTATGCAGAGAGATTCACAAGTTGTGGGCGGTCGATTATCAGGGGGCGCAAGGGCAAATTCTTCACACATAAGCGATGCCTGAAGCGGAAGGGGGGGCCTGGTGCGTCAGTAACAGATTGCAGAGCCAGTGAGACGGCTCAACGTTCTAAAGCACCTACTTAGTCAAGCTTAGGCAGGTGCAAGGGACTGTGCTTTGATCCCCAGAGCCACATGCCACACCAGCCCTGGTCTCAGGGTAGGCTGAGGTAGCCTAGATACATACATACATGCATGCATGCATCCACACAATAACAGATTGCATGCGCAAATGGCTGCCGCTGGGGGAAAGTGTCCCCACCTCAACAGAAATGTCCTGAGTAATATATGCAAATAAGTACATGGGAGAAAGTAAAGGAAGAACCCCAAGCAGTTTAGAGTCTACTTCTCGGAGTGCTTCAGGAGCTTTTAAATATGTTTCTTTAAGCCTGGCTTTAATTAAGCTAGCTCAGTAATAAAGCTGTGTCAGAAGGCATGAATGATGATGGCATTAAACTAAAAGGCATTTTTCATGTGCATCTTCCTTTTGGGCTATTAATGAGTAATTTTAAAACTGAAAAACAGTTTATTCCTTTTACTTCTTATAGCTCTTTAAATTATACAGTCATGATCCTACTGAGAATGAATAAGTCATATTTATATGCCTTTTATGCTTACATAAAAGTTATAAAATTCTTAAACATGATGGATCAACACCAGAAGGAACTCTGGGCTTAGAATCTGAAGATATCAGAAGTCACTTAATCTCTGCATTAGTTGATCGCTGAGTAACATGTATAACTCTGACCTTCTGGGCTTTGTCCCTATAAAATAATTACAAAGAATATTTAATGTAAGCGATAAAAGGAAAAGAAAGCAGAGACTGTTTTATAATTGGAGAAGCAGCTAGCCCTGTATTCAACGGTTGTCTCGGGAAGTCTGATGATTTTGTATGCATGGCGATGGCTGGCTTAGCTCTCCATGGATCTATTTGTTCAGCTCTCATATCCAATCCTCACTTCCACAGGCTGTGCTGGGACGGGCTCACATTCCAGGCCCCCACAGCCTTCCTTTTGGACAATCATTTCACTGTCCCAGTGCTGAAACACTTAGCGCGCGCGCGCGCACACACACACACACACACACACACACACACACACGCCCACACGTGCCCAGCTCATACCCCCATTTCCACGTTCCCAAGCCAGTGTCTAAATCAGTGTGGAGAGAAAGCCTCACTTTCCGCACGGAGGTTCATAAGGAAGGGTGTCTTAGTGACTGCTCTGTCCTTGCTGGGACAAATACCTGACACTCAAGCTTAGGAGAGGAAACGTTTATTTAGCTCACAGTTCCTGGAGGTTTCAAGAAGCTGCCCCCTGCTTTATAGGCTCTGGAGGAGAGGCTGGGGTGCTGCTGTGTCCACGATGATCCGCTCCACGCCTCCGCGCAAAGCCACCGCCTGGTGGGGGGCTGGGCACTTGGACAGCGCGTGCTGTCAGTTTAATGGTTAGCACCGCTTGGCCCCGCCCCTCATGCTCTGCCCCTCAAGCCATGCACTTGATAGCCCTATGACTTACATGAGGCTTTGGGGGGGATACCTAGATACAGACCACAACAAAGCGTGAGGAAAGCATGAAGCATGCAGGGCCCCCTGCGTGGAGATGGAGCCTGCCGCATTGCCATGCATATTTCTCCTTCATTTTCTCTCTGCCCTGTTCTGCCTTTACTGTCTTCACTGAGGAGCCCTCCTTTACTTAGTTATGTGCACCTCGTCTTTGCCTTGCAGTGTAGCTCTAGGAAGAACCGATCTTAGACACTGCTTCAGCGTTGAAACACTTTCATTCTGAACCACGATATCTACGGTATAAGCTGCAGAACTGAGGCGCTCCATCAGAGGTGTCATGGGAGGGCTTGCACCAGCCAGGCGGATTTGACAGAAGACTGATCTGCATCTTTTCCCCCTTGGTGACAGGATGACTGAAAAAAGAAAAAGGAGCCATCCCTTGCAAGGGGAATTAATCCATCCTGTCCCATTAGAGCAGCAGGGGACTGAATGAGGCCACGGGAACGAGGACTGCAAAGAGCCAGGCACGGCTGAGCACAGAAGCGAGACTGCCCGCTGAACGAAAGGCCTACGCTTCCGCTTGGTCCACAGGCTGGGTCAAGAGACTCGTCGACCCTTTCCGAGCCTGAGCCCCAGGATACGAGATGCCAGTGTTATGCATCTCCAGGGAAAACTCTTCTCTAGGCAAAGTGACTCAAGAAGAAAGCCGTACATCCGGGGCTGACAGCTGGAGCTCATAGGGTGGAGGCGGGCACCTGAGCCGCGTGAGCCCATGGCTGAGAACCGCCCAGAGCACATCCCCTGCTCCTCTGAAACTTACACCCCAGTGGGGAGAATAAACAATAAAAACGCCCATGTACAGTAATTAAATCGCATTTGAGCAGCAGTGGAAGTAGAGGGCAGAAGGAATGGGGCACTGCATAGCACACTGAGCCATCCTGTCTCCCTGTGTCGCCACAGAAGGACACCCCACGGGAGACTTCCCTGAGCAGGCCAGCGGTGAGCCGCCCAGGAAGGTCATGATCAACTGGAAAATCAGAGAGGAAACAGAAAGTGCAAAAATCAGGTATTTTATTTTAAATACAAAATAGAGCAAATGAGAACTGGCCTAGAACCATTATTATTAACATGTTGGACCCAGAGTAGAGACATTAGCATTCTCTGGGAACGTGCTAGGTATTCTAATTCTACTGCATGGGACACTGGGCCCATCGGTCGGTGTCCGTGTTTCCTCCCGGGGATTCTCACAGGTGCTCAATGTGAGTATCAGATCCCCAGGAAATTCTGTTCCCATGTGGAGCTGGAAAAATGGAGAACGGGAAACCACAAAGGAAGAAAATGATGATTTCTCCAGAATGAAAGCTAAGACTTCCAGGGTGCAGGGCTCAGTTACATCACTGTCCTGGGTGAATCACACACAGAAGTGCAGGGGGACACAGGACCAGGGATGGATAACAGAGCGTCTGAAGAGCTAGAAGAACAAGGACTCCCTCAGGGTCCCCAGCACGGATCACAACCGAGGTCACAACGTGTCCGCAGTGGAGCAAAACTGACTTCAAACTCTTAGGAAAAGTGGTTCAGAGTCCAGTTTACAGGCTACGTGGAAAAAGGAAGCCATGCTCATCGGTGCTCAGCCCAGAACGCTGTCTTCCCACGTCCTGAGTCTCACTGGGCGCCACAAAGCAAAACAGAGTCAGCACAGCACAGGAGAAATGAGACGAAGGCAACGGGAGGACGCGGCAGCGGGGGCTGGCTGCCCCTGCAGAAGGCGCACTGGAAGCGCAGCGTGGGGCAGGCCGCGGGAGCAGGGCAGAACAGGACCGGAGAGGCAGGACCGGAAACAGTGCTGGCTGCAGCGGGACTTGGGGGCGGCCTGAAATTTGTTTGTTTCATTAGTTTTATTGTTCTTCCTAAAGAAATATTCACTTAAAGTAGGCAGACATTTCTTTGATAAAATAAGGCATCTTATTCCAAAAAGAAACCTATGTGCTGTGAAAAAATATTCCTGTTTTTAAAGATTTTACAACCTAACAGATATACACTTGTGTGTTTGTGAGAGTGTGTATCTATGTCTCTGTTTATGTGTAGGCCATAGACACAGACACTATCTTAGCTGGCATAAGCAAAAATAGTGTGCATGCATCCGTGCGTGTGCCCATGTGTGCACACATGCATACACACACACAGACACACACACACAGACACACACACACAATAGGTGGGGCAGAGTATGGGCAACATTCCAAATTTAGTCCTCAGGAAAAATCTCCATAGGAAGGTAAAACTTTATTGAAAAATTAAATGACGAAATGAAACGTACACTCAAGCAACTTAGGCAACAAAATGACTCCACCATGTAGGCAGCAGTTCTCAACCTGTGGGTCGTGACCCCAGCAGGGGTTGAAGGACCAAAACACAGCGGTCGCCTAAAGCCACTCCGAATCATAACTGTAGCAAAATTACAGTTTTGACGTAGCCACCAAAATTATTTTTTGCTTTGGGGTCACCGCAACATGAGGAACTGTATTGTGGGGTCAGGGCATTAGAAAGGTGCAGGCGCTTGGTGGCCTCTCAGAAGGCTGAAGGGTAGAGAGGAGGAGGATCATGGATCCCCAGGGATCGTGGGGGCAGGAGGAGAATCCTTGCAAAAAGAACGAAGTCAGAATCCAGGCACGTGCCCCGGGGTCAGGAAAGGGAGGTCAGTAATACTACTGAGTAGGCTTGCCAGAGCTAGTGAATAAAAATGTAGGACATGGCTGTCACTGGGCAGGTGAAATAGCAGGGCCAGTGTACTCAGCCAAGGTTGGCATGGGTCAGACTTATGAAAATATACCAAGTCCCTTTAATTATCAGAGTTAGCTGTTTAACATGCATCACTGTATACAGACATGTGCATTTCCAGCATGCATGTATTTTGACCTTTGGTTACTAGTTACTAAAATGGTTAAGGTTCAGATATTGAACATGATTACTAAGCAGCAGGCCCAGAAAATAATGACACAGAACTAAACTATGAAAAGGAAGATATCACTAATTATTGACCGATAATCTATACAGAAAGGTATGACAAAATGGCATATATCTTTGCTGAGTTTTTAAAGACTATAAAATGTCATTTGAAAACCACCTATAAAGATTTTGATAAACATAAGTCAAATACTTGAAGCTATGGACTGCATTATTGCCTCCAAAGAAGCTCTGTAAGGCCAGAGTCCCTCTACTCAACGTATTGGAATATTTGTGTCTGAGAAGCTATATTCAGACAGGCACACCCAACCTGCAGTGAGTAGTGACTTAAAAGACAGAAATGTCACTCAGTTTGCCATTATACACAAAATATTCACCTTATAGAAACTCTTCAATGAAATTTCAATCACATATGAACAGTTGATCAATGTTTTTCCAAATTCTTATGGCTAATACTTAAGCAAAACGACAGGTCTCTCTAAACATAATCTGTGTAAACGATATCTATGTTAATTCCTTCCCATCTTTCTTTGTATTTCATTATGCCCACTAGAACTATTTTACAAAGACATGGAAATTTGATGATCCACCTTCATATCAAGTGTTACTTAAACCTTCACTTGAAAAGTGGAACAGCTTGTTTCACACTTTGTTTCTTTGCCAGTAGAGGGCAGTGTTGCCCTCTGGATGCTTCCATTATACTGATCTCTACTTCTTTCGACACTTCAGTATCATGCTAGGGTGAACATAGTGTTTAAAAGAAGCAAAAAACAGTACGTATCTAGAGAGCTACGAAGTCTAACAAAATTTACCAATATTTATGAAGGAGCTATGTATAACAATTATTTATAAGAAAATTATACATTTATACATATTGAATTTAAAATGTATCAGTTTGGGGTAAATGTGTTCTTTACACTATTATTTTAAGATATAAGAGAAATAACATAAAAGGTTTATCTAACTTTGATATTGATAATTAGTAACTATTAGTGAGACGGTAACAAACAAACATTCCAAGTATAGAAAAATACATAAATGAACATATTGTTGTAATCAATACTGCAGAACTTCAAATGAAATAGAATGGATTTTCTGAGCCAACTTGACATTATGTGTGAAGAAAAACATGGAAACATTTTATCTACTCAACTGCAGCTGGTAGATAAGCCATTTACGAGGAAGCCAATTTAATTTTATAGTCTTTCTGTGGGTCAATTGCCATATCACAGCGCCAAGTAATGCAGAGAAAGCCATTTTTAAAAGGCATTTGCAATAGTCAGTTGCTGAAGAAGGGTCACTCTAGATTGGATTTAAGCCTATTACTTAATTGCCAATACTATAAACAAGGAAAAATTAAAATACATCCACCAGAAATAAAGGTTAGAACCTTACTCTAAACATTATTCTTTAAAGGAGGGGCAGGAAGCTTTGATAGCGAGCTTGGCCTTAAAACTGTTGCAATAGGCCAGTGAGATAGCTCAGTGCGCTCTGCACCTGCTTAGGTAAGTGCAGGGATAGGGGTTTGATCCCAGCACCACAGGCTGCGCTGGCCCCACCTCCAGGGCGCACTTAGCCGGCCACCGAGTGCAGGCATGGTGCTGCACACCTAGAATCCCAGTGCTGGGAAGGCTGAGTTGGGAGGATCGCTACAAATCCGAGCTGCACAGTGAGACCCTGTACCAAATACAACAAGAAGAGAAAGAGGAAGAGGAAGAAAAAGAAGGAAGAGGAGAAAAAGGAGAAAGAAAAGGAGAAGAAAAGAAGTAATACAGTTGCATTTTACATCTCACCTAGTTTTAGGTTTCTCATATTGCTGTAACAATCTTTTAAAAGAGATCTGTTTTTATTTTAGAAGGTTACAGAGTTATCTTAATAGTCTCTTACACTAAAAATATGATTAACAACTTTAAGTCCAAACAAACTTGCTCATAATAAACAAGAACCTGTCGGCACTATTCAAGGGACTCACAAGCTGAGTTTGCATCACAGTGAAAAGCAGCGGATGCTGATGCCCATGAGACACCCTTTGTGCCTCTGAGGATAAGACGGTGGAGCAGAGGACAGCCACTCACTTGCATGTAAGGGAAAAATCAAACAAACAAACAAAAACCCCAAAACCCAACTTGTACAGAAAACCAAAAAGCAAAGGCTTGCGAGCCAGACAGGCTTGACAATCTATCTTCTCCCCAGAGAATCATGGGATTTGAAAGCACATGGCATGAGGAGACGCTCTCATCCTGGTCCCATCATTTTACAGTTGTGATACTAAGGGTGCAGGGTTTAAAGTGAATTCACAAGATCACAGACTTTGTCAGCATCCCTGCTAGACATGAGCTCCCAGCTCTTTTATGCACACTCTAGTTTTGCTATCTTAAACACAGCAGGATAAAATATAATTAACACAGTACATAGCATACACAAAAGTTAGTCAGAATTATATTAATAATCTATGTCCTGGCTCCTTGGCTAATTAACTTATGTTGTATATTCTTTCTACTTGATCTATCAATAGCTAAGAGTCAAAAGAGCATTCAGTTTGCATTTCCACCAGAAAACCTGAGTTTCCTGATCCAGCACTCAGGCTATCGCTGAACTGCTGGGCTCCCGCTGCCCTCATTCTCTCACTCAGAAACAGGGATGAGGCCCGGTGTGGTGGCGTGTGACTGTAATCCCAGCACTCCAGAGGCTGAGGCAGGAGGACTGTTGTGAATTCGAGACCAGCCTGGGCTACAAAGTGAGCTCAAGGCCAGCCTGATCTGCATAGTGACACCCTGTCTCAAAAAGACAAAACGAAAAGGGGGATGAACTCAGTGTAGCAAATAAACATAAACAAGTGACTGGCAAAGAAAGCATAGTCAATGAAGTGATGCTTCTAGATAGAAACAAAAACCATAAAAATGAAACAGGAAAATAAAAATGAGTCCATGCAATGAGCTGTGAAATAGAGGGAGACAGAGACAGAGAGAGAGGAAGAAGGGAGGGAGGAAAGGAGGGAGGAAAAAGGGAGAAAGGGAGGAAGGGAGGAAAAGGAAGCTACTTCCAAGTATTAGACTTGTGTTTTGGTTCTTGAGTCAGGTAGAGAATTGTATCTATGCCTTTCAACTGCTTCATCTTCTGAATTCTCACTGCAATTTCACGCATTTGCAACTCTTCATCGTAATTTAATCCAGTATCTACCATGAGACCAGTGAGTGCTTTCGGGTCTACACCGTTGATGTGTCTACCTGTGGGTGACTCTCAGTATGTTTGCTTTGTTTTCCAGAGAGGCTGAGGATATTTCTTACTAAATATACACTTAGGTGCATTATACCGAGGCAAATAGTACTTTTTCAAATCCTATTATAACACATGACTGGTATTCTAATAAATATTTACACACAGCCTGGCTTCTTTTTTAAGATTTAAGATTTATGCTCCCATGAAATTATTAGAAAAAGGAAGCGTGTTTCCTCTTCTTTTTTTTAATTAAGATATTTTATTTATTTATTTGGCTCAGGGTCTCACTATGCAGCTTGGACTCAGAGCTGTCTCAGCCTCCCCAGCGCTGGGATTACAGGCACCACCGTGCCTGGACGCCGCCTCTGGTTCAGCGTGCCCCGGGGGTGGGGCCAGCACAGCACGTGGGCCTGGGGATCAATTCTGGGTCCTTCTGCTTGCCAGGCAGGTGCTCTGACCACTGAGCTCTCTCCCCAGCTCCATGTCTACTTTTCTTACCCAGTATTGCTACTAGTGATGTATCTCCTTGCCTATGATCTCAGTGACAAAACAAAGCTGAATGGGAGGGATAACTGATTCCTGTTTTGTGCTGCAGTTAAGCACCTTACAATACAATACACTGCCTGTTGTTCTATTCCAAGTTTAACGAAGGAATGTCTTGCAACCCACGGTGCTCCTGGATTCCAAATCCAATTATCTGGCAGAGCCCTCAGTCCTCTCCTGAGCTAAATTCATACCTCTGTTGCCCTTGTGGAGAAAACAGTTCTGAATGTTCTAGCAGCGCCCCCTACTTCAGGAATTCATGCTCCCAGTACTTCCGTTCTGAGGTGCAGCATTATTACTATCACCCCCTCACCCGTGTTATTTCTGTATGCAATTATGTTTCAGAAATACTCCATGGGCACCACACGTGTGCCAGGTGCTATGCTAGACCCTGAGGATTTAGCATGGATGAAACTAATGCAAACTCCTGACCACGAATGCTGAACCCCATCTCCAGTGACCAGCGAGGGTGCCTGGCTCTTTCCACAGGTTCTTGTACTCCATTCACTCCAAGGATGGCGTGGCTATTGGGGACAATCCATACGCGCTGTAACAAAAACACTTGCAAACACACAGGAGAGGTGTCTGCCTGTAAGGTCGACGTTTGCTTCTTAAGCCGTTGTGGAGAAGCGTCATTTTACTTATGAATGAGTGGGCCCTCTTCCTCTCACTTGTGTATCACAGAGAATGAGTGCTTGTGTTAGGGGCCTTACTGATGAGGTCCTCATTTCCTCACAGAGGGAGAAAATCAACTCTGCAGACCTCCCTAGGCTGCACATCGTCCTGCTGAGTGAAGAAAGAATGTGGCTTACACATACTGGGGAAATGCAGTCTAACTGACTTCTAACAGACTGTTACTAACTACTAGGGCCTGGTGGATTTCACATTGCTGCAGGTACAGCTCTCACCGGCATCTGTGTGCTCTGAAGGTTGACGCCCCAAAGACTGGGTCCTGCAGTCTGGGCATTTACCTCCCAGGCTTAGGGAAGGCAGCCCGAGCAAGGAAAGGCAAAGCATACAGAGCAAGAACCCTCCAAAGTGGAGGAAACTGATACACCCCTAAAGTCCAGATAACGCACTTCCAGCAGGTCACCTCTCGAAGGCACAGTCACTCTTGAGAGCTGGCCCTGTAGCACAGTAGGCCTTTCAGTAGGCCTTTTTTTTTTTTTTTTTTTTTTTTAATCAAACAGTTGTTTATGGAAAACCTACTGTGTGGAAGGAATTTGGAAACAATGGGAGCAGAAAACTCAGAGGTCCCCTGGGTATGAATTGGTGGGACTCTGCCCAGGGACATAAACCAGGCAGCAGTATGAACCCTCAATCTGCAACCTGTTAGACCTCTAAAGCTTACCATCTTGGAGGAGCAGCTTATTCTTTGCAAAATGTAGACAGATCCCTACTCTGAGAAGTGGACTGTGAGCAGAGTGACAGGGGCAGCCCACGCTGACATAAAGCAGGCACTCGTCAAATGTTTGTTTCTGAATTTAAATATTTCCCATGGTGCCCTCAGATATGCACTTTTCCTAGATCCTTGATTAATGCTGGAAGAATGGGGATTTTACAAATTATTTTCAATGAGAGTCAACTATTTAATTTCATAGTCAATATAATCATTATAATTACTTTAGAGTCAACAGCAATCTAATAGAGTTAAGTACAATGAGTTTAATACACCAATCCTTCAGAATGTTGGCACTCTGGTGCCTTAAGTGACGGACACGGAAGCAGAGGCCTGAGCAGTCCAGCGGAGGTGACAACTTCTCACTTCCTACCCTGGAGCAGCGGGCCGAAGGGGAAGCTCTGCCTCAGCACCTTGGGCTGCGTTGGCCACCCTGGCCTTGCAGTGTGATACACATGAAAGGTGGGCTGTCACCTTGCCCCGCAGTGAATCACCCAATCGTTCCTTCCCCACTTGTAAAAGGCACCAACTATCCTGCTTTCTCTGTCACACTTCAGACTCTTGTGCCAGTTCTCTACACCTTGAAATGCAGTTTGGGGCTGGGAACAATGGCGCACACCTGCAGAGGTTGAGACCGGAGGCAAACACGCCCTTCAGGAGAGTCTAGACTGTGGTGTGGCCTTGTCTCAAAGCACAAACGTTAACATCACCATCACCACCACCACCACCATCATCATCTTCATCTTCATCTTCATCTTCACCATCATATAATAATAATAAATCCAATTGATAATTTCCTGTGCCTTTTCTCTAAACAAATTTTATTCAGGTTTTTCTTTTCAACGAAGGCAATTAGCCCTAATTAGCACTACTTAGTCTTCACTGTAAGTGCTTCCTGAATTTTGTTTGAACCCAACTCTATGCTGACTTTATTTGATTTTTCTATTGCCCTTTAAGAAAATCAATGGTAACATATTCCAGGGCAGCTCCTGAGTATTTTCAGCTGCCCTTTGAATGTTCTAATCCTGATATTAACATAGACCTTCCTGTTTTTATTGGAAGAATTCTGAAACCCTAATAGCCCAATTAGTGACCAAGATTCCAAATTACTAAGGCTTTCCCTTTATACACACAAATACTTTTTAGCATATTACTTTTTGCAAAACAAGTTATATATTCTTATTTGATATATTTAATTAATGACTAACATTTATTTAAGTAAACCTATTGAATTAAATAATTTATTTAAATTAATATATTTAGTATATCAAAGATTCATGCTTACTGTGTTTGGACTGCAGAACTAAATTTTAGGATGAACGCACTGCACATTGCATTTATGAATGGAGCTATGAAACGTACACTTAATAGTGTATAACACTCATGAATAACAATTAATGAATGGTGCACTTCAATTTATTAATGTGTCTAAAGTCCAGCTCAAGTCATTGACTCACCAGTTTTTTAATTTAAGCACTTCCTGACATGCCACTTCAGTAACTCGCTCATCAAGCTTCATGTAAACTGCACCTATTGACTCAATTCTGAGGCTAATCTACTTTCATTTAAAAGTGATAAAAGCTTAGGCTCAGGATGCGCCCCAAGTGATAAGGAGTTTGTCTGACTTCAGGGAGGTCTGCTTGATAACTGGCTCCAAACACAATAAAGGGATAAAAGCTATTAAAAGCCATGAGAGAGTGAAGTGTAGTCTAGGTTGTGATGACACTGGCTTCATGATACTTACTTGCATCTCATTTCAGAGCTAATCTACTGTGAATTTTAAAATGATATGTGGCCATACATGTTGTAGATGTTGCTTTGCTACATGCAAGAATTATGAAACAAATGACAATCTTTCTTTGTTCCACACATGTATTCTTTTTCATGAATGCTTGAGTTAAAATATCTACATGAATCCAAAGGGCATGGCTTTATAAATCCCAAATATTCTCCTAAAGGGAATTCTACTAGTGACACTGAAATGGTACAATTTCATGACAATTAACTGTTAATTAGAAGTAGGGGATATTTCACCTAGAAAGAGTTGAGGGAAGGACTTTGCTGAGACCTCGGTGATACCACGTGGGACCAGAGGGCCTGGGGGCAAGAGCCTCTCTCTCTCACACTGTGCCCACAGAAAGGCTGCCTGCAGAAAGTGGAGCACTCTGTCCTGGCCATGGATGGTTGGGCAGCGCCTACGGCAAGTGCAAACAGGGCAAGGCGCTTTCTGGTAGTACTCCTGTCAGCCTCTCCATTCTTCCAGCTTGCCCCGGCTATAAACACACTTCCGGGGAGAAGTAGCATGCCTCTGGCTAGCTCCTCTACGCTTCGATTTTGATTTCCACATGGTTAGAGGGATAGCAAATTGGTGCCACACAAACTATATGTCATGTGCAAATTCCAACCATAAACATAAAGTGAGGAGACTTTATTTTGTCAGTTGTCAGTAACTACAAAGACTGGCTCTCTATTCAACGACAAGATCAATTTTATTCAGCACAGTGGTAGAGAGTTGGGAAGAAATCTGTGGGATCAGGAAGATTAAGATTCGAATCTTCATTGTATACATGTATGGAGTTATCGCACTTCCCCTTTACAAACGTGAACAAATATTATGCCTCAGTAATAAAAAAAAAAAGAAAAAGTTTTTTTTTTTTTTTTTTCCCTACATGGAAAGAAAAATTGTGACTATTCGTTCAACTGTTAAGTTGTTCTTTTGAACTGAGTTTGAATCTTTTAGCCTGTTAACTCCACATAAAGTTGATGCTTATGAGGATTGCTTGAGATATGAGATAATTCAGTTTTGCCTCATGTTTAATGTTTAACATATTAATATTTAATATATTTTTCTCACTTATTTAAGTTGGAAAAGGAAAGCTTCTTTATACATAGAACCAAAAACTCACCTTTATTAAATTGTCTCATACTACTTAATCTTCATAGATTATTGAAAACAAAACAACTGTAATCAGTTTATTTCTGGTTTCCAGCTACTGCTGGCTTAAAATTTGATAAATTCAAGTATGAAAATAAAGAATATCTTTCATGCTTATCCTCTCTACAATTTTCTTGTCCCACGAAAATTCCAGAGATGTAATAAATGAGAATCTGAAATTCTTAAAAGGCTGTAAAGTGCATACCTATGCTAGCATCTAGGTAGCACCATTGTCATTGGAGTTAAAATGGAAAATCATAGGGAAGCAGGACATTATTCATCACATGATAAGAGACTAAAATTTTCTGGAAAGGTCTTATTTAAACTGCAATGTGTTAATTAGAAAGCATATGGCCTTCACAGAAACCTTTCTTTTAAATTTAATAGTATAATTTGATGGGTTACTAGATCTGTTAAATTAACTAGCATAAGTGAACTATGCCAATGTGTGCGGTGATCTCATTAAAAAGGTCACGTAGTTGGTGAAGCATACAGTCTAAAAGAGGTGAGTCCTAGGTAATCACGGAGGCGCAGTGGTTCAGTGAGTACAAATTGGTTACAGCCTGAAACTTGTCCTGTTAAATGATCCAGGTCTGAAGGTCAAGGTGCTGTGTGTAAGAAATACATCGCACAAATGATTTCAGGATCTCTGATGCATGGCTCTGCATCAACAGAGAGGTTCTGTAATTCATTTTGGGGGAAAATACGAAACCCTTTGATTATAAGTAGAATATTCTAGAACTGCACAACCTCACCCAAGAATGAGTGAGATGTAGACCATGAACATTAGTAAACCTTGGCTGTTGTGCTATTTGCTTGGGAGTATTTAACACACAAATCACTACCTCACGAGGGCATACGAGGCCATATAACTAGGGCATTACACATTGTGTTATGCTTCTGGATATCATCATATGCATGCTATGTTATGAATATTAAAATAAGTAATTATTTGTGGAAAAATGATCATCAGCCAAGCATTAAAATATTGACAGAATGAATAAGTGACTCAGGTTAAAGATGACCAATATGAAGGGGACAGGTGACTCCAGGAAGAGGTGTGGCGACATCACCATGTGAGAGGCAGCAGAGGCTTCTGTGTGCCCTGAGGAGAGCTCAGTTTCGCCAGGAGTTAGCAGCACAGTGGAGGCCCAGGAGAAACACCAAAGAATAAGGGAAGCTCGCTGATGGCCTCATGGGCCCGAGTTGACCATTTTTTATAGAAAGCACCATTTGTTTCAGAAAATTATTCAACCACATAGTAAAACGTATTTGAATGGCTCAAAATGAATCACTAGGGAATAAAATAAATGAAGGAAAAAAACAAAACTGTAGAATACAAGTAGGACTGGGGTTAAAAGCCTCGTGACCATGTAAATCGGCCACTGACCTGTCTGTCTTAAACTAGCGAGCTGTTCTACTCAACAGGGGCAGAGAGGAAGAAACACAATGAGTTAACTACATGCTTCACTGCTGATGAGGCAAAATAATACGATGGGGCTCTGATTCGCAAATGGACTAATATGTTATTTCACTGGCAGAAGTGTTTGATAGTTCATTACGTTTCAAGCAGCCTTAGACATTTGCTTTGTTTTTGTAATAGCTATGAATAGGAAGAAGTTTCACAGTTATTTACTTTCATCCAACACATCATCCTCTCTATTTTCAAGTAGTTTAGAGAAATATCTATCAACCATTGCCAGAAAGAGATACAGCATTAAGTGTTTCCCTTCCTGTTTGTTCTACAGCTACCTGTCTAAGAAAAATTCCTTGTAATTTTTAGATTAATGTCAGATGTATTAAATTATGATATAATTATTGGATATTAATTGATCATAAAGGCATTCCTGAGTGCATACATATGTAGGTATGTGCGCCATCTTCAAAAACGGTTCTCTTTATTATAGACTCTACCTCTAATAGAGCATCAGTCTTTTAAAAGTTACAAATAGTTTCTAGAGTCAAATTTTCCAAATTGAACACATGCAAATCACAACATCTTTGCAGTTTTATTTTTTAGCCTACACATACTTCTTCGGGCTTCCTGTCTCCACATTATTAACATTGAAAGTCGTAAGTCATGGAATTTCCTGGTACGTTGCAAGCTGGTGACAGACTAATGATTTCTGCTGTTTGTTAGCATTACTTATGAGATATGCTTTAGTCCTGGGCCAAAAGATTATACTTATCAAGGGAAGAACTAAACTGGGAAGATTAAGATCAACATTTTACACAGAACTGTCAAGTTTTTTTTTTTTTGAAGTAAGTATAGTTTAACATAAAAGTAGATACATAAAATTAGAATCCAAGTAGATACACACTTCTGAGAATTATACGTATATATTACTGAGGCATTACATAGGGTTATTGCAGTAAAAATAATTGCACAACTGACTTACTGAGTGACATAGCATTAGCAGGTTAACTGAGCGCTCAGTCATTTATAATAAGAATTTAACAATACCCGTGGCACTCATGTGGCAGTACTTTGGTGGAAAGGTTTATCTGCTCCAAACTTCATGTTGAAATTTCATCCCCAAGGCAACAGTCCCTGGGGTGGCTGGCAGACCCAGAAGGGGTCGTCCCACATGAATGGAATGGTGCTATTATATGCTATCAAGATGCTACTATAAAAGAGTTCATAAGGGCCAGTGAGATAGCTCAGCAGATCATGCACCTGCTTCAGCAAGTGCAGGGACCAGGGTTCAATCCCTGGTCCCACATGCTGAGCCAGTCCCACCACTGGTGTGCACTGAGCCAGATACTAAGTCTGGGCATGGTGGCCTATACCTATAATCCCAGCACTGGGGAAGCTAAAAACAGGAAGATCACTACAAGTCCAAGCTGTGTACCAAATACATTTAAAAAATAAAAATTTAAAAATTTAAAAAATGAATTCATAGGTTCTAACTATCCTTTTCTTGCCCTGTCACGCCTTCTGCTATGGAGGAAACAGTTCATCCTTTCAGAAGGGTTAAGTGTGCTTGGCATCATCTTGGGAGCAGAGACCAGGAGAACACCAGACACCAAACACACCTTCATCTTGGACTTCCCAGCCTACAGAAAAGCAAAATGACTTACAATGAATCTTGTAATAGGCTAGGACATTATACAGAAAAACTCCATTAGCATACCTTGAGAAAATGTCTTTAATATATTATGCTGCACTGACAGTTTTAAATATTTACAGATTAAATTACATTACTGAAAAAATGTTAAATTACTGCAAAATTTTATACACGTCAGAGAAGGCATAAGATATGTCTAATACATATTAACTATCTGCTACACGCTATAGAAAATCATTTTCAAGTATAATATCTTGTTTAAGAGATGTGCAAGTATCAGGATATATTCTGTAAATTTGTAGATTGAAGCATGGCTTATAATATCCTCCCCTACATAAATTAAAATAATAGGCACTGCCTTCCAAGGAAAATGAAGAACTTACTCTAGAATATTCACTTAGCAACAACAATAACATGTAATAGTACTTATGCTAAACCTGACTCAAGGATCAAACATATTTCTTGACAAATAAGGCGATAAATGTTCTAGCATGTATCAGTGCCAGCAGGCTTCCATGAGAACTTTCTCATCAGCTCCATTTCATATGGTGAAAGTAAATGTCTGTGAGGCAACCTCCTTTCATGGCCTTCAGATGCAGCTCGACCCTCTCCTTCCTTCCTTCTCCTTGGGAAGGTCCCAGGAGGAAAACCATCCGCTGTACCTGCAGCGTCCTTCACAGGACCCCTCACCTGCTTCCCACCCTGCAGGGCTTTCCTCTAGACTAGGACCTTAGGAGAGCAGAGGCAGGTCCTATCTGTGAGATCAGTGCAAATGAGTGACAAGAGGACATTCAGAACAAAGTTGACATTAAGGGATTGTTCTGGAAATCCTGTGGTGCTGAGAGAAAGCATGCAGCCTGCTCCGGGGCAGAAAAAGCAGATGAGGGGTGCATGGGGTGATCAGCTCCACCTGGCTCTTACCCTCTGGCAGCAGTGACAGCAGGATACTCGTTCTTTTTGGCAGAGAATTGCTACAAATTACTCCTCAGAATGGCAGAAGCCAAGACAGGGAGGACACAGGGACCTAGCAATTCAGCAGTGAAGCAAAGCACATGGAAGGCTGAGAAGTTCCATGGGCAGCGAAGGTCAGGAAAACTGGGCCTCGAGAACACCTTTGCTCCCCTGGGTGGCACTGAATCATCTTTCCCAAGATACCTTCTCTACTTACACAAAGACAAGTGGGCTCCAGGTCTCGATACCTGGTTCATGTTGCACACAGGGTCGAAGAGGTCGGCGTGTAAAGTCATGCTATCTGTACTTCAATATGGTGCTCCTTATGGTGGCGTCACCTTGGACAGCATATTCAATTTTCCTAAGCTTGAGGTCCTTGGCTATTGAACAATAGTCACAGGAGTAACCAATGTAGGTAAGTGTATGTATTCATCTACAGTATGGACCTCAGAGTTCTGCTGTCAGAATAAAGATGAAACATGCATCTGACAGATTATGCACAGACAGACAAAAATTCTGCTGGGATTATTATTTTCATTAACGCTTCCCACGATTACAATTTATAGGTCAGGGCAGGGAATAGTTAGTCTCTAAGGCTTAACTAATTTGATAGAATACATGAGATTTGTGGGTAGGAATTCGGGGAAGGAGGGGAAGGTATGGAAGAACACGACCCCCACTGGGGTGTGGAAGCCCAAATGGAAGCAGGCAAGCGGTCAGGACAAACTGCTGTCGGATTTTCACTCCATCCAGTCTCTGGAGCTTCAGAGGGATACGCAAGAGTGTCTGGACGGCGGTACACTGGCGTTAAGCAGCTCATCCAAGAACAGCTTCCCATTTCTGATGCATGGAAAAATGACGCCTGAGTTTAGCTCGGTCAATTTTATTGTAAGACTTCCGCCCCTGAAAGATTTATGTACCCAGGTGTCACCACTGTGATGGATTAGTCCGTTCCTGCAACATTCTCTTTATTCCCTTTAATCATCACCCTTGGACAATTTCCTGATGCTTATTAACACCGCCGCAGCTGGAGGACAGGAACAGAGAGAATTGAAAGTAACAGCCGCCATTCCTGCTGCTAGCCGTCAGCACCCTCTAATGACCAGCGGGCAACAAGGTAGAAGCTACTGACATAAGGTGACCTCTGTGTATTTGCGTGGTTTGTACCTGCTGTCTTTTCTACAAATGCAATACTTTCGCCTTGCCCAGCAATCCTCAGGAACACTCACATCAAAATGCAAAGGAGCAGGCTCCACCTAGATACATTAAATAAAAATGAGCAGAGAAGAAACCTGCATTGCTAACAAATATACCATTTTAGGAGACACTGATAACATCCTAAAATAAATCCAAATACAATGAATTCTACATGCTGTGTGAGAATATAGGTTAGAGCCCCAAAGCATTTTTGGTGGCTTTCAACCTGGCCAAAGATACCTACGTCATATTTGTTTAAATATTGTGTGTATTAAGATCATGAAGAAAAGCAGTGACTTAAAAGATAAACAACACAGGGCAAGAAGATACCAAATAGCATTTCTTTCCATCGAGAGCTTGATGTTCTCAAAAATCTCTCTTTTTTATTTTTTTTAATTTTTATTTTATTTTATTTATTTAATTATTTTATTTTTTATTTTATTTTATTTTATTTGTCTTTTTGAGACAGGGTCTCGCTATGCAGTTCAGGCTGGCCTTGAGCTCACTTCCGTAGCCCAGGCTGGTCTTGAACTCGCACCGATCCTCCTGCCTCAGCCTCCCGAATGCTGGGATTACAGGCGTGCGCCACCACACCCGGCTTCTCTCTTTTTTAAAAAAGGTTGCCTTAATGTAAAATCCAAACAAATGCTCATATGCTTATGAGTAAAATTGCTACCTTTCCTGGTATTTAAATATATATTAAAAAGTACAGCTAAATGATCTTTTATTTTCACATTTTCTCAAGTGACAGACAGTAGAGTGGAGATGAAAATCATTCTATGCCTCAAAAAAGTTAGAGTCTAAAGGAATATTGTCGGCATGGAAGGCCGGGGTTTTCTCTATAATGTGACCTTAGAAATAGAACTTACACAGGTGGGGACTTTTTGTAAAATATAACATCATTTCTGATTTCTTGGTGGGGTGCAAAAGCAAAACATATGTAAGCAGTGACATTTGTAGGACACAAGACAGCTTACAGAGGTAGAGAGACCCCCACTCTAAATGACATACATAATTTTGTGGTTCATAAGAAATAGCTTTTTGAGATCTGTGACTACTTTCTAAATACTGTGCCCAAGGCAGGGTTAGGTACATTCACAATAGAATACTGATAGCACTTGCTATTTAGTCTTTTCTTAAGAAAAAATGTCACATTTTCTCATGCTTTACGAAAATTTTATTATTATTATTATTATTATTATTATTATTATTATTATTATTTGCATTTTTTTACCAATGTGAAGACACCTAGATTTAAAAGTCAATATTTCTGGGTAAGATATTTTTTTATTTTTTAGGGAAGAGTCTATAGAGTATTCAGGGTCTCACTACTAGATCAGACTCAGTGATTTGCCTGTTTACAGCCTCCCAAGAGCTGGGATTACAGACGTGCACCACCATGCCCTGTCTTCTGTAAAATGTTCTAAATTCAGGGTATTTATATGTGTGTACATTGTATACATACATATTCACATTATATATGTGCTTGTGTGTGTTTATGTATGTGTGTGCATGTGTATGAACACAGAAATCCAACTTCAACGCCAGTTAAAATTCCTTGGACATGGATTAAACTGGAATAGAAAAAAAAAAAAAAGAAAGAAGAGATTCTATAATTAACTCTACATGGGAGAAAGAAGCCATGATAAACACCTCTCCATCCTTATTCCTTCTGCATCAGAAGCCAAGATTTCATCTGGTCTGGTACAAGTACATTTCTTAAAGCCTCTCTCTCTCTCTCTCTCTCTCTCTCTCTCTCTCTCTCTCTCTCTCTCCCTCCCTCCCTCTCTTTCTTCTTCCCTCCCTCCCTCCCTCCTTCCCTCTCTTTCTTTCTTTCATGTATCTAATACAGGGTCTACAGGGTCTCACTACACATCTGACTTCTAGTGATTCTCCTGTTTTCAGCCTCCTAAGTGCTGCAAACACATTTCTTAATTGAGGAAAACCTTAAAATTAGTCTTCTAGTTGCTTGTTACTGCTTATTGAATGGTCAAAAACAGTAAGCTTATATGTTGGACTTGAATAATTTCTTGGGTAGTTCTACCTTATATATTCCGTAGGATCTACAATTCAATATCTAAGACCAAGGCGATGTCTCTGGCCCTGCCCCTCCTGGTTGCTGGTTTCAAGTTTAAAGCTATCACTATCATTTAGTCACCAAGGAATGAAACTGAGGCCAACGGCTCTCCATCAACTGTTTAATTACTTACACTAAATTTGAGCCGCACTGAGCCACTGTATTCTCTACAGTGCCTTGGGATGTCTCTGGGAGGCTGTGCGTGGGCTACCTCTGACCGTAATGACTCTCTTATCTCAGCTATGAATGTATTTTCTTCTGGTTCTTTACCTTCATCCAGAACACATGCCTGAAGCACAGGTCAAGGTGCCCAAGTGTGGGAGCTGGGAAACCAGGTAGCAGTGCAGCGTGGCAGGGTGGGAAAGTCTGATGCCGATCCTCTGCCAAGACCAGGTCAAGGTCTTCTGAACTCAAGATTCTCCTTAACATGGTGTCAGCTCACGGTCACATGACTAAGAAGGGCCCCAAGAGGTGCGCTCCTCAGAAGCTTCTCAGGTGCTTGATACTTAGTGCGTATTCTTCCTCATGCTACAACATTTTATTTACCTTTATCATGTCCTTACATGATACTTAAGTGCATGACAACCAAGCAGCCTTGGGTTTACTTTTCAATCGTCCAATTCTGCGTAATTCTTTTAGTGGACTTCTCCTATGGGATCTGTGAGCAGATATTTTAAGTATCCAGTGTAATAGGCAACTGAGTTAGATAGAAATATTATAGGTAGTCAGACAAGGCTAGGCCCTCCAAGGAGCCCTGTGGAAGCTGACATACCTTGCAAATAGAGAGACAGACACTCCCACTGTGGACTACACCCCCAGATAAAAGAGGAAACAAATGCAGCTACATACCGTGCTAGGGATGGACATCAGTGATTGAAACTCTAAACATGCACCAATTACCTTGAAAAAGTCAAGAAGAGTCACGTGGGCCACCTGCTCCAGGAAGAGCCCTGTCCTGTATTCATGTCCACGTACAGCAGGACACACTTTCTCATATGATCTGAATTTAATCCCTGTACCTGAGCAATTATTCTTACTGGTCGATCATAATTTTGTCCCACCTCCGGCTAGCCTTGTGAGTTCCCATGATTACCACTTTAGACCTGCCTCACCTCATTGTCTTGCTCTATAAAATCGCTAGGGATGGTGGGGTCCTGGGCAGACCTATGTGGGTCCCTTTTGGTCCCTCTCTTGGACAGAAGCTTTCTCTGCCCCAATAAATATACTCTGCTCTTAACCTCCATTGTGCCTAAAACTCATTCTTTAGTTTTACAGAACATGAGCTCATCCCAGACACCTTTCAGGCTGAGTTTCTTTCCCTCATATCACAAGGATTTGGCACCTGCTGTATGCAGGAGTAAAGAAAAGTGAATGTTCATGTCTTATTGATCATTCGTTCTGTGATTACCAAATTTGCTCTTAGAGTGAGGGCAGAACATTGCAGGTTTGATATGGTGGCATTCTCTTGGGCAGCATTCCGGGAGGCTAAGAAAAGCAGCCTCAAAGTTCAAGCTGACCTTGGGCCACTCAGAGACTGAGCAAGATCACATATTAAAATAAAAGACCTTGGGATATGGCTCCATGGGAAGTTTCTTGGCTCAATCCCCAGTATGAAATATAAAGAAGCTGTTAATTTATATACTAAAACTCAAACAAACTCACTCTACATACTATTACAGACTTCCTATTCTTATGAAGTGATTTTTGATGAAATCAATTACAAAGTTACTCAACTTTGTAACAGTTCACGATTTTTTTAAACTAAGAATATTTTCTTGTTGAATTGGTAACCCCTGAAAAGAGACTCTGCCTCCATTTGATTAATGTCTCATTGCCTAGACTACTTGTAAGTGTGTGTTTGTATTCTTTGCAAGTTTTACGACACTCAAAGACATAGAGACAGATGGAAGCAATATCCACTCACTGCCTCACTGCAAGTTAAAATTGTACACGTATTATCTATGCAACGCTCACGGGCGTACGCTTGATTTCTCATTCTCATGAAGTGCTCTCCATCCTACGTTTCCACAAAAGGGCACGGAGCACATTAATTCAAGCATCTGGTTTGTCCCCCTCTCCTGCTATTTCCACTCACACACAAACATATAAAATCTGTGCAATGTAAAATCCATTGCTGCAGTTCCGTGGTGTTTCCCTCACTGTACGCATGCTAACAGATTGTTCCCAGGTTTTGCCTGCAGTGCCTGTGCCTCCTCAGTCCTCGCTCCTCTTCCCCCAGCCGTTCTTGGAGTCTCTTTGTACTCTGCATATTTGCAAGTGGGAGCAGCTTCTCTCTGGTAAGACCTGTTGTGCTTTTATTCCCTCACTTCCACAAAGGTTTGTAGGAGCAAGCCTGGAGCAACACCATTCTAATGAGCAATCAAAAGAGAGATGCAGCCAAGAAGGAGGCGTAGCAATTCTTGGAAATACGTGGAAATCTCAGGGAGCTAGAGATCTAGTTTTAATTATTTAGGATTATCAATTAGCAGCAGATCAAGCCCTTCCTTGCCTGCTTTGCTGCCCAGAGTACTACTTCCTACTCATGTGAACATGCAGAGTCTGAGGTGGGGTGATTTATGCTTTCCTGAATTAAATCTCCTAGGAAGTAATTAGCCATTGCAGCAATGCCTATCATCTTATACTGAGTGATTCTGTCACAGATACAATCTGCCTCGAAGACAGCAGGGAATCAGGGAGACTGCAGTCTATTCAGTTGAGTTCAACTACTTCAAAGCATTCAACAGTCATGTTATCAAAATATGTGAACTATTAGGAACCAACCTCATAATGAACATGCTGTGTTCTAAAAAAATTCATTTGAAGCTGTAGTTTAGTTGTCCAACACAGGGCAAGCTTTATTTCTTTTCTATAGGAACTATGTTGTATCAAATCTTTGTTGAACTTAGTTATAACTGAGAGAGAAGAGCAAAGGTAACATTTAGTCAGCACAAAGCTAGCTCAGAAAGTTGTACAGATGGCGTCTTAGCTACAGTCCCAAAAATTTTTAAAAAGAGGGCTTTAGCAATTTACAGATATGACAACTGAGTTTAATACAAGCTTTCCCAGTAAGCTGTGGAATACATCTACAGTGAGAACCCGAAGCCCATGTTACTATGGCAACAGAACATTGTTTCCCCACATCCAAAACTTATGGTTCTGCAGCATGTTGTCAGCAAGACCCCTCTTATCTACCAGATAGATAGATAGATAGATAGATAGATAGATAGATAGATGATAGATACATAGATACATAGAGAGATACATAGACAGACAAACAGAAAGGTAGATTAATATATTTGAACTAGATTTAAAAGACTATGGGCCTAATTTTCTGTCTACTTCTCTTAAGCAGCATTTATAGTGAGGCTAAGGATTTCATTTTCTGGTTCCAAGGCATCAGTGATACTTGCTGAGACTGAGAATGAAGCCAGTCAAGTAGGATAGTCAGGTTCACAGCCTGGGGAAGCTAAAGGAGTGCATAGGCCCTGGGCATGGAAATGCAGGACACGAACATTCTTGTCTGGCTAGTGTTCCTTTTTCGTGTTTCCTCAGACAGACCAGCAGCCCACCACATCGCCACAGTGACCAAAGAACATGGAAGGTATTAGTCACAGTTAAGGCACAGACTTCAAAACAAGATCCAGTCTTACCTTCCCGTATCCTATGGACTAGTGAAAATGTTCTACCAACTTAAGAGTAAAAGCTATAAGATTTAGAGTAAGATGCGATAACTCAAACACTTAAATCAGAAGTTCATCTAAGGACAGTGATACCAACCCAGTTTCCTGAGGGGAGGGGGCTAAGCTACCGGCACAACATTGATATTTATTAGGAAAAGTAGTGCAGGCAGGGCAGGTTCATAATAAAAGCAAAAGTCTCTAAATAAGCAAGAAAAAAAAAGAGACAGTGAGAAGGAAGAAATCAGCCCTCACTGGAAAAATACAGAGCATAAAGAAGTAAAGGGGAGCAATGAATCTGCGCAGCAAGGAATGGATTATGATAAAGTGCAAAGGAGGAGGAGTAGGAAAGCCCAGGCCGCGTGGGCTAAGCCACTGGATCCATCGTCCTTCCACCGAGAGTTGTCTGGGAGGAGCATGCGAACTTTCCACACCAACTTCACCAAGGCCAGTGAGAATCCATTTAGGAAAGTGAGACTGAATGCAGTCTTGCGTAGGTAGGTCTAAGAGTCAGTCACTGAGATCTGTGCCTGGCAGATGCCCTCTGGTGGTTGGGAGATGGAGGCGGTACAGGAGGACTGAAGGGCTTCCCATAATGGCATCAAGGGAGCCCTGAGCCCAGCTGCCCCATAACCAGCCAACCCTAGAAGGATGTCTCTGAGGCAAACCACTGCTGTCACTTCCTAGTTTAAGCCAGATGGAGCCAACACTATCACCAGAAACCAAGACTTGTTAGTGGAATCCCTGGCTAGGCTGAAGAATGCATGGGAGAGGTTACTGACGTATTGCACAAACCTAATTGATCGGAGTTGAGTCCCTATGTTACATTAAGGTCTCTCGCTTTTACCAAATTTTTAAAATCTTCTATTTACTATGTATTTATTTGGTGCAGTGTCTCACTACACATCTCATATTGATAGTGATCCTCCTATCTCAGCTTCCCCAGTGCTAGGATTGCAGGCATGCGCCACCATGCCGGGTTTTGATGGCCAGCATGGCACGGGGCTGGTATATTATGTAGTACTGGGGACCGATCCTGGATACTTGAGCTTGTCAGGCAGGCATTTAGACTGCTGAGCTATCTGTCCAGCCCCCATTAAGGTCTCTTAGAGGTGGCAGGGTAATCACTGGTTAGATGTGAGCCTACAGTTCAGGAATGAGGTCTCCTAGGGAAGTAATTAAGGGTTAACAGCGACTGAAGCCACAGGTGTGCGTGAGAAGGCTCAAGGAAAGTAGAAGGAAGTAGGAAGAGTTCCCGGAAGGTATCCCAGGGCAACAGTGACGCTTGGGAGGATAATAGGGCAGCCAGCGGAAATAACTGAGAAACACTCAAGGAGGGAAGCAGGCTGAAAACTAGAGTGCATGGAGGTACTCGCACAACGAGGAGTATTTTCAGGTAAAAGGACACACCACGTACCCAGGCACAAAATTAAATAGGACAATCAACGCTATAGCATATCCATCATGTCATTAAAAATCTTAAACATGAAGTACCACACATTCATAGCAAAAAGATAAGTGAATCTTTAATTTATGTCTGGAGGGGATTTAGATACTTCTGTACAGAAGGGGAAGGAGGAAAGTGACTAATGAGGGAAAGACAGATCCACACAGAATGATTAAAAAAAAAGACATTCTTAAGATGACACATGTCCCTTCGTGAGGGTTTTTCTTGAAAACTACTTGAGAAAGCAGTAAATCTAAAATTAAATAAAAGTCCAAGAATAGACAAGAAAGGGATGACGGAAGGCTGCTGATCGGAATCCACTTCCATGAAAAATTAAGATTAAAGCACTATTAAGAGAATTACTGTTTCAGAACACATTGCTACCGCTGTAAATCCTGACAAGAGAGAGGGAAACAGGCCACGAACGCGGGGGAGTGCATGGAGACGGTGGCGAAACCTGAAGCAGGCTGTGCCCCGCTTCCTCGTTCAGAGATGCGCACTGCTGACGCCTAAAGGCATGCGAAGGACCCACCGAGGCTGGCTAACCTTAAGGACTCACCAGCACAGCAATCCGTTAGGGACCTACCGCTACCCTGGTCTCTGAGACCAACTTTCTGATTCACATTGATTCATTTTTCCCTTATTACAATCAAGAAAAATCCAATGCCTTCTTAAATTTTAAAGCATCAAACATGGAATCAGTTCTTTTTAATAGAATTAATTCTTCCCATTTACCTATTCACTCAACTGCAGGGGTACTATCCCTCACCAGTGAGTTTAATGTTCAGTATAACAGCTTAGCTGTTTAATGGGGGATATTAATAGCACAGAACTCATCGGGCTTTATGTGGATTAAATAAGATGATAAATGTAAAATGTCTAGGTTATTTATATAATGGAAGATAGCATAGTTTAACGCCAAGTAGTCTTTTATTTGTATATCCTTTCTCACATTCGTGCACAAGGAAGTGTTTGAGACATCACTTCCAAAAGTTAAGAATGAATTAGTATCCCCAATAAGATTTTGGATAATATTTTTATTTTAATAGTTTCATCCCTTTTGTACAGCTTAATTTTTTTTTTTTTCAGGACCAGGGTTTGAATTCACGACTTTGCACTTGCCAGGCAGGCACTTGTGCCATGGAGCTATCTCCTCAGTCCTCGTACAGCTTAAATTTTAATAATTAGCATAGATCATATTTCTGAGGGAGAGTTACTGTTCTTTGAAAATATAACAAAAAAAAGTCTAATCATGTGAACACTTGATTGGTCAAAACTTTATCTTGCATCCTCAATTCTTTGAGATAAGTCATTTTTCCAATCTGGTTGTGTACGTTATAGCAGACCCCAACACCCCAGGGACTTTCTTTCAACTGTTCTGTTACCACAAATGTGAGCAAGAGGATTTGTTCTGATGCTCTCTGGTACAGAGACTGACCCTGGGGTGTGCCTTCACTCATTAGAATATAATTTTAAAAGCTCAGAAGACCACTTATTTCCAGTCGAAAGAAAAAAAGGGAAATGATATGTACTTTCCTGGAAACTGAAAATACAGGCACACAGAAGACTATTCTTCTATGTAAAAATATGCAAATAGCTCAAAACTTTCAAAGACAAACAAAAGTAACTTTAGCTTGAGTTAACATGCGTGCATTTGTGTGCACATTTCCTCAGGGATGGAAATTATTTCCTATAAAATGTTTCCTGAACACATAAGAGCACAGTGAGCCAGGAACTTGGTTTATAGAGGAGATCTCATGTCTATGGATTTTTATGACCTATCTAATACCACCAAAATTAAAATAATAAAACAAAGAGAGAATCTGAACATCACTTGCCTCTCTTTCCTTCTGATCAATAAGGTTATCCCTTGGCATCCACAAGATATTGGCTTCAGGTCCCCCGATACCCAAATAAGGAGATGTTGAAGCCATTTATAGAAAATGACATGATATTGCGTAAAATATACACACATCCTCCTGTACACTTTAAGCAATCTGGAGATCATGTACAATACCTAGTACAATGTAAATGTTCCATGAACAATTGTTAGAGTGGATTCGTTAAAGAATAGTTACCAAAAATCTGTACAATTTCAATGTAGATCATGTTTCCTCAAAGATGTTGGATCTGGGACTGCTTCAGTCCACAGACAGGGACACTGGAATGCAGAGAGCCTGTGGCAGTTTGTGGCCCCTGTGTCCTTCATTAAGGATATAGGCTCGGTTTTAGATCTAACCCGTTTCCACAGCCCGGGTTATTTCCTGCAATTCTACCTCACACAACAAGCACGTCCTCTTCATTCCTCTTTCTTCTTCTTCTTTTTTTTTTTCTATGCTCATCTCTTTTTGGCTAATTTTCTTATACTTAGTATGTGCTGAGTATAGTCACTCATCAAATCCACTAAGGAAAGATGTTGAAACTTTGAAAGCTCTTTTCCTTCATGTAATATTCTCCACTTTGCTTAGGCTCTGCTCCCTGAGTTTCACTTTCCAGGCTTCAGAATGGTGGACTCTCGGGAGATCAAATCAAATGTTTTCATTTTCAAAATCATTCTTTGCCAGTGAGTCAGTTTTCCTTTGTATAATGTTGTAGGGCCAAATACTTCTATTCATGAACGTGAAAAAAGCAATAAATATACCTGATAGAGAGATCTCCACTTACAAGCAGGTGCTACCAAAGAAGTACTTAGTGACATGGCATATTTTACCCAGAGATTATATAAAGAGAAATATTATTCAGAAAAGCACAATAAAGGAAGCCAACTACTTTATAGAAGCCTTGACAATGTGGCCTCGGGGTTAGGGAGGAAAATACGTGGACTTACATTTGTCTCTTTAGCTCCCTCACATCTTTGCCAAATTCTTCGCTTGTTGCTTATAATGGCCAGAGCATCAACTGCTAGATGAAATGGTGACATACGTGAGAGGTCCACTTTTTCTTTGTTCTCAATCATCTCTAGCCTAAATAGCTTAATCTCTTTAAAACTGAAGTCCATACATTGCAGAGGAGTAATGTCAAATAGATGCTGCATAAGAAGATTGATTTATGTGCCTGAATTTGCTATCTTGCTATGTAGATGTTGGTGATGAACTTGTCTTCCTTGGGCCTCAATTTACTTTGTCAAGAAAATGATGGAATAAAAAATTCCTGTAGTTCCTTTCCACATTAAATCTTTGAATGTGTGAAAACATGTTTTTCAAACTAAGAAAAATGTCACCAGAGGGCTGGCCAAATAGCTCAGTGTATTAAAGTAGCTGCAAACAGGTGCAGGGGCCAGGGGTTCAATCCCTGGACCTGCCATGCCAGCCGCACCCCCAGGGTGCGCAGAGACAGCAGTTGAGACTGGGCATGGTAGTGGGTGCCTGTAATCCCAGCTCTTGGGAGAATGCAAACAGGTGGATCACTATGAGTGTGGATGTGGTGAGACCTTGAACACCCTGTAGACCCTTCCCTAAAATAATAAATAAATAAATAAATAAATAAATAAATAAATAAATAAATAAATAAATAAATAAATGTCACCAGAATTTATGGAAAAGTGTTATCAAGAATGATTAATATAAAGTCCGTAGTTTTCCTCAGCAGCCTAGAAGCTTTGTAACATTTTTTAGAATATTCATATTTGTAGTAACTTAGAATGATGACCTTCAGAATTATCCTCAATGACTGTTGCAGTTAGGTGATAAGATGTGGTAAGGGAAAACTGAACATCCTCTTAGTGGTCCTGGGGATTGAACTAGGGCCTTGTGCTTCTCAGGAAGGCGCTTACGTTGCTGAGCTTCCTCACCGGCCCGTGAATAGCTCTTAAAAGAAGCGTGTTGCTTTAGAAATCAGTTTCATAAGTTCATCTCGCGAACTGAAAGTCAAGTAATAATGTGTTTATTGTGGATTTTCTTTCTCCATTCATACCTGCAAACTCACAATTCGTCAGATTTCTAGTTATTATGGTGACCTTCCTATTTGTTTTTACATTTTTGGTGCAAAAACAGTATAGCTTCCCACTATAAAAAGGCAAGGGAAAAATAATGTTTTGTAGATTTCTATTTTCCTTTTAAATATGTATTGGTTTTATGGCACATAAAAAGACTTTTCAAGTGGTTAAAATGAAACATTATCAATACACATTATACAATATATTTATTTACTTGGAGAAAATAACATTTACTTTGCTTGCTGATTCTTTAATACTGAATTGATTTTAATGAATATAAATTGTGCATATTAACATCATTAAGGACTGATTCTAAATCTCAGAAACTATTTTTTACAGTCTCTATGTAAAAAATGATCTCTTGGAAATAGTTTCTATGTTTTGAATACAGGAAATAGATTATACAAATTACAGTGGAGCTGTCCAAGTATTTTTTTTCCCCCAAATTCCCCCTGGTTTCTATAACGAATAAAACTGGCAAATGCTTATTTTTATTGCTATTATAAAGCTGCTCTAAAGAACTTTACAATTTGGAATTCTAAATCATTATGGTTATTTTAGCAATGCATCACATCTATTACAGAGCTATAACTGCTCCCTAGCTTTCAGTAATTCCACCGAGTTCAAATGAATATAGTTTCTTTTCTGATTTTTCCCCTTTTTTGATGTGGTAGTAAATATTTTTTCTAATATTTGAACTTCAGTTAAGTCAGAAACCACATTAACATTTCATTAAAGAGTAATTTCATCATATATTCATATTCATATATACCATGTATTCATGAAAAATAATTTAAGAAGCACTAGTAAAATCATTAAGTTATATTAAGTTCTTTACCATGAAGGTAACATAAGATTGTGACTTTCTCTATTCATTAAATTCTTACTTGTAAAACTCCCTAAAACAGATATTTGTCCTTGGTTGCCTTTTGTCTTTTTGAGACAGGCTCTCACTACACTGTTCAAGTTGCTCTTAAGCTCACTTTGTAGTCCAGGCTGGCCTCAAACTTGGAATGATCCTCCTGCTTCAACATCTTGAATGCTGGGATTACAGGTACACACCACCATGCCTGGGTCCTAATACAACTTTGAAAGATTTGCATAAGAACAGTCTTTAAATCAGCAGTTTGCTCAAGAATATAGCTGTTAAAAACTCAAGATATTAGAAAGCACGACCACTTTTTTTTTTTTAGTGATCACAGCATTCTCCTGTGCTAGTGTCTTAGTGCACAAGGTTGACACCATCAAGTCTATTGAACCCAGAGTACAGGCTACACCTTTTCCATTGAAATAGAGAGGACACTGCAGGAGACCTGGCTGATGCCTCTGCTTCTGATATTAGCAGAAATAACAATATATTTGTGATATATTTGTTCTCTCTCTCAGCGCTAATGGAACAAATGTTAAATCAGTTGTTCTCTACTTTTCAGCTAATAGAGCAAATGTTGAATCACTCTCTCCAGGATAATAACTAATGTCAATTTCAGAGTTGACAGAAGGTCAACTGTGACAAATATGTGACAAATATGTTAATAATAATGATATTGATTCAAATGTAACAGTATGTATGTGTGTATGTGTGTGTGTGTGTGTGTTTTACATACATTGGCCTCATTTTCCTAGCTTTGAGAAAAGGGTATAATTTAGATATTAGTTGAAAGAGGGGAAATTTGATCCTATATAGTTTGAGTGAAAAATGATGACTGTAGTCATTGTAACAGGATTGAACAGTTGTACATCTCTAAAATTCTATAACAATACCAGTGGACTTGTTAAGCTGTTCCTTCTGGGGTCCATTGGACTACAACACATGTCTAGGTTCTGATTTTCCTATTAGAATTACTATTGAATGGGCTAGCTACAAGTTTCAAATATAGTGAAGTTTTAGATTTCAAACAACTATTAAAGATTAGAATCCATAAGTTCTAACATTTTACCATGGTTTGTGATATTGTACATCTTTGTTTTTAATTGACACAAAGAAAAAGACAAAGATATTGACTTACCACTTCTATTCAATACATTTATGGAATTATTAGCCAGAGCAATTAGAGAAGACAAAGAAATAAAAGCATATTGATTTGTCTTTGTTCTTGAAGCCATAGAAGAAGTTTGTAGGTTCTGAGTCTTTTCCTTTCTTTTTTTAAATAGAGTTCCATAGGGCTTTGTTGATTTTATCTTTCAAAAAACCAGCTCTTGAACTCTGATTCTCTGTATTGTTTTCTTAGTCTCAAATACACTAACTGCTGCTCTGATTTTTATAATTTCCTTCCTCATATAAGCTTTGTGCTTGGCTTTTTCTTCCTTTTCTAGGAGTTTGAGGTTGAGCACCGAGGTTATTTTGAGCTTGTGGTGTTTTCCTGAGGTAGGAATTCACTACTGCAAATGCCCCACTCAGGATTGCTTGCATTGAGTCCCGTAAGTCCCAGTATGCTGTATCAGCATTATCATGCCATTTTTCTTCTTTAGTTTCTTTTGTGACCCATGGGTTCTTCAGGAGGGCATTATTTAATATTCATGTGTTTATGTAACTTTTGTGGTTTGTCATTGAGATCTAATTTTATTGCTCTAGTACCTTATAATATAAATGCAATTGAGACTGGAAAGGGTGAAATCACAGTGGATCCTGCAGAAATCCAGAAGATCATCAATACCTACTGTGAGAACTTGTACTCAAATAAAATGGAAAATACAGACTAAATGGGCAAATTCATACACATATATGACCAAAGATGAATCAAGACAGCATACAAATTCTCAATAACTGAGTATCAGTCAATAAAATTAACAATGTAATTAAAACCATATCAATAAATGAAATGTCCTGTCCTAATGGGTTCACTGAAGATTTCCACAAAAATTTTAGAGGAGATGTAATGCCACTACTCCTCAAAGTCTTTAATGAAATTGAAAAGGAAGTAATATTCCCAAAGTCATTCCTAAAAATACCATTCTGGGGTCTTTCTATTCCAAGAAATGACCCAACCCAAAAGAGAATGACAGGTCAATCTCCCTAAAATCCTTAATAAGATACTGACAAACAGAAAGCAGCTTATCATCAAGAAGATTATACACCATGACCACGCAGGATTCATCCTGGGGGAGGAGGGATGGTTAACATGTGAAAATCCATAAACATAATATTACATATCAACAGAGCCAAAGATAAAAACGACACGATCATGTCTATAAGTCAAGGAAAGTATCTCATGAAGTTCAACTCCCATCCGTGATAAAAAAAAAAAAAAATCCTACAAAAATTGGAATAGATGTCATTATCTCCACCTGATGAAAGGTATCTATTGACAAACCAACAGCCAACATCATCCTAAACTGTCAAAAACTGAAAGTTTTTATTCTAAAATCAAAAAAAGACAAAGATATTGACTTACCACTTCTATTCAATACATTTATGGAATTATTAGCCAGAGCAATTAGAGAAGACAAAGAAATAAAAGAAAGACAAATAGGAATGGAAGAAGTCAAATTATCATAATTTGCTGCTGACACGACGCTTTGCACGGAAGACCCTAGACACTGTACCAAAAGACTTAGGAATTTCATAACTAAATTCAGTAACACAACTGAATAAAAAGCCAACAGTTAAAAATCAGGAGCATTCCTGT
>PVJA010014529.1:33756-47335 GCA_004027025.1 Myocastor coypus | reverse complement strand
AAAAAAAAAAAAAAAAAAAAAAAAAAAAAAAAAAAAAAAAAAAAAAAAAAGAAGAGAACAATAAAAATTGGGTGTTTAGTTTTCTAAACTAGAAGTCCTTGTTTTGCATATCACGTGGAGTAATCCTGACTTCTTTGAAGATCACGCTTAACATACTGTCTACATCGAATGGGTGACACTGAGAGCTGCTTGCATGCTCAGGTAACCAAAGATCTTTTCTAGGCACTAAATTTTATTTTATGCAAAACAACAAATTCATGGACAGCATAAGCTAGCTGCTATGGTTCACAGTTGAGTGCTGACTTTTGTAGGGTCTTAGTAATGTCTTTATCACAGGCAAAAAATACTCAGTGCCACATGTTGTATGAGTTTTTTAAAAATTAATTGATTGATTAATTGATTATATATTTGGTACAGGGTCCTGCTAGCAACTCAGATTCTTGTGATTCTCTTATCTCAGCCTTGCTAGCACTGCATTATAGGTGTGTACCACCATACCTGGTTTTGGTGGCTGGCACAGGCTCCCAGGATTCCAGGGCCAGCACAGCATGTGGTACTGGGGATCAAACCAGGGTCCTTGTGCTTGCCAGGCAGTCACTTAGACCACTGACCTATCTCCCCAGCCCTGGATGACATTTGATAGTCTATTCATAGCAAGCCTATAGGTAACAAGGCTTGCTACCTTTCCTCTTTCTTACTTATGCAGTGCTACATGTTGTCTGTGGCATCTTGGAGCTGTGGTCCAAACTACCCGAGCATGATGAATTTCATTTTTAAAAAGAGCTATGAAGATTTCATCTGCAAAACAGAAGGGCAGTTTTTCCTCAGAGGATCTTGTGATTCTGTCTTGAGGATGTCATTCATAATTGACTGTTACGATGTATACTTTTCCTGGGTCACAGCTCAATAAATGGATGACAGTGGTCGTGAGGCATGGAAATGCTCCATCATCTTCTCCTTGGTGCCATTTTTACTTTCCATTTCATCATCAACAAAGTGCACTCACAGCAAGTCTGACTGCAAGAACAACTTACAAAACATTTCATCCTTTCCATTCCCACTCAAGAATGCATTTAAAATCTATGTTCTTTACTTCCTTTTTCAGAGATCTCTCCAAGTTTAAGCATAAATATTTTATGGACTCTGCTTTGGGTTTGTAATCCACACATCCTGCAGCCCTGTTTGGCTCATATTTTAAGGATTAATTCCACCCAATATACTTTTTTTTTGGGGGGGGGGGAGCGGGAGGGTCTACAGGATGTCCAGGGTCTCATCACTAGATTGAACTTGTAGCGATCTGCCTGTATGCAGCCTCCCAAGAGCTAGGATTACAGTTATGTGCCACCGTGCCCAGTCTCAGTGGCCATCTCAGTGCGCCCCAGGGGTGGGGCTGGAAAGGCAGGCCCGAGAATCGAATGCCCTGCATCTGCTTGCAGGCATTTCAATCTGCTGAGCTATTTGGCTGGCCCACCAATATACTTTGTCTTTGTCTAATGAATGGATAGCTTCCATTCCTCTCCAACCTATGTAAATTCTTTGGAAGGCTAACAATACCCTATTTTACTCAGGGAGTCCTCCAGACCTTTAAAGCTATATTCAACATGTTATTGGTCAAAGTTTTGAAAATTTTAAATGCATAGACTGTATTGTAATATACTTTATCATGAATTGTTTTTGCAGTGATCACTGGACTAGAGTAGTTTTTGGTTGTTTATTTTTGGGTGAGTATTACAAACATTGTTTCAAAGCTCTTAATATCCAGCATGCTTAACATGTGTGTATAGTTTTCAGTTCTTATTTGGAAGTGTTTGAAATAGTTGTTGGAATAATTTGTAGACAAAAAGTCCATTTAAACACTGAAGAATAAATAAGGAAAATGGATTTTTCTACTAATTTTTTTTTTTTTTTTTGGAGGGCAAGGTTTATTAAGCTGACAATCTGTAGAGTTTTCACCCTATAAGCAACTGGATCCAAGGCAGGCACAGGACAATGGAGAGAGAGAAGGAGGGATAGAAAGGGAGAGGGAGGGAGGGAGATAGGGAAAAAGAGGAGGGAGGGACATCTAATTGTTATAATGGAAAAATGGCATTTTTTCTGCTTTGAGAGTTTGGATAATTTATTAGTAAAAGCAGAGAGCAAGATGTGAGCGGTTAGATCCTCCTGTCAGCAGCTGGCATAATGGCCAGATCCTCACCTAACTGTTACAAGGTTCAATGGCGTCAGAAAGTACTATTTTTGAGTCTCTTACTGACTGTTCATTTCTACTTACTCTTTAGTTTTACTGTGAAGTTTAATGTTTTCTTCCTTTCAATTATAATCCCTACTGGTTTATGTATTAATGATTTCTCTGGTATGAGTACATAATTACTTTTTAAACTAAATAATGAAGTCATTAGCCAAATCTAGCTGCTCTGTTCCTTTCCATTGGCAAGGATAACATTTAATGACTTCAATTGCATTCGTGGTAACTTCTAGCACTCTTTAGAAAATAAATTCCTGTTGAACCCAATATGGACTCAGCACTAATGATTATTGCATCATCCAAAGTCAATTCCCGCTGGAAATCCCATCAGAAGATTCTCTTGTCAGCCCCTATCCTCTGTGAGATAGCTCTATTTCCTGTAGTATTACAAACCTCTCAGGAACCTTCTAGAGCAACTGTTCTCTGAGAAGATTGTAAAACTTTCTTCTACAGGATAATCCACTGCTGTTATGGACTAATGGGCTAATGATGTTTAGACAAGAAATCATGTCTACATCCTGTACTCTGAACAATTATGACAAAGAAAACAATATGCAATGTATTAATTATTATAAAAAATGAGCAAAAAATAAAACTTCCTTTAAATACTTAAGACCTGTCTGATTTGAAGTGACTGTTATAGTACCCGTCTGCCGCCTGCTCTTGTCTCAGTGAAAGTAGTCTGCCTGGATAACCCACACCATCCCAACCTCGAGAGCTGTGCCCCTACCCAGCTCTACTTCATTACCTAATCTAGTGGTTGTTAACCATTTTTCATTATTAATCTCCAAGGGACCATTTTATTTATTTATTTATTGATTGATTGATTGATTGATTGATTGTTTTTTTTGTGGGACCAGTGTTCGAACTCATGACCTTGCACTTGCCCAGCAGGCACTTGTGCCTCAGAGCTATCTCTCCAGCCCCACCAAGGGACCATTTTAGACATTACCTTTTTAGAAGAAAATTCCCCCCTCTCCGCAAAATTTTTAGAACTATAGAAATTTCTATGTTGGGGCCAGGGAGATGGCTCAGTGGAATAAGCGCTTGCCTGGCAAGCACAAGGTCCTGAGTTCGATCTCTGGTACCACCAGAGGGGAAAGAATTTGAAATTTCTATGTCTATTATACATTGTGTGTACAATGTATAAGTTATCTACCTATAAAATGTACATTTTTTCTACTTCTAAGAGCCAGCTTTTGTCTCTCTGAGGGCTACAACCTCAGACTTTATTTCTAATCTCTAGAGGAAATATTCCCGGGCTTAACATTTTGTATAGTGATAGGTGTGAACTTTTTCTAGTTACCTTTTCTTTCCAAAGTAGTTGCGTTGGTTTCTATCTGGTTACTATTACTTCTTTCAACTTATCACTGGCTCATTGGCTTCCTGGCACTCTCAGCTTTCTAAAGTGTTCAAGAAAATTTGTGTCTTTAGAGTTCGTTTATTATCAGGCTAAGAAAACCACTTATTTTCTTCATTTATTTATTTAGCTTTGGATATTGAGAATTGAACTCAGGACCTTACACTTGGCAGGCAGGCAGGCACTGCACTGCTGAGCTATATTCCTAGCCAACACTCTTATTTTAAAATTAATTTTATTAAAGTATATTGTAGTGGTTGATACATTGTGTCAACTTAGCTGAATGACTCGGCAGCCCAGTTCCCTTTCGGTGGGAGCCCCACTCTGGGGTACAATTGGTTCCTCCCTGGAGCATGACCAGGGCTTGCCTAGGATATGATTGGCTTTTTCCCTAGATCAAGGGCCCATTCTGGGGTATGAGTCGTTCCACCCTAGGACACAGTGCGCCCACATCAGAATGGCTGAGCACAAAGAGACTTTTTAAAGGACTGAGGAAGGAGTCAAAAGTTCACTTTGTTGGAGAAACTTCAGTCTTCGCCTTCAGCCTGGACTTCATCATCTGGTTTGCAGTGCAGACTCTTCAGTCTCCGGCTTGGATCTTTCACCATCCATCGCAGACTCTTCGGCGTCCATTACAGACACTTTACTCTTCCATCTCAGACCCATCAGCTGAAGGATAGAGACTTACAGTGAGCTCTGCAGTGAAGTTCAGACCTCGGGACTGAATTCTTCAGTCCAGAGTGTGCAGACGCCCTCTGCACGCTTTCTCATCCGACTCTGTGGCTGACTATTGTAAGCCAATCTTATAATTCTTTATAGATTGGATATTTTGTGTTAATATCCATTCCTTATATTATATCTGTTCTGTCCCTCTAAGTAAAACCCTAACCAATACATATATTTTCCATCCTTTGTAATCTTCCCTTTTTAAATATAAAATTTAATAATTTTAGATAAATTTACAAAGCTGTACTGACATCACCATAAGTCCATTTTAGAACTTCTTCATCATTCCGATATGAACCACCATGTATATTTATAATCCTTAACTCCAACTCTGCACTGTCACCATCCCACTAATCTATATGTGTACTTTCTGTATTTTGGGCACAATATTCTTTCTAGTTCTCTGCATCATTGGTGGAAGTGGGAATCCTTATTTTGTTTGAGACATTCATTTGACTTGATTTCACTTTGTATCTAGGTTTTATTACGTTAAGTATGTTACATATGTAGGACTATTTTGTGTGCTTTTTTAACTTTTGAGAGAGGTGTTTCAAATTTCCACTAATTAAAAAAAAAAAAAAACTATTTTAAGTAATTCGCCAGTATAATTGTTGTTTGGCCTATCTTTTCTTGTAGAACTATAAATTTTGTCATTACTTTGAAGCTGTGTTAGAATATATGCATATTACAAAATATCCATAGTGAATTTCTTTTTATTACTAGGAAAATATTCTTTTTTAATGCAATACTTTTTTGGTTTTTAAGAGCTACTTTGCTTATGCTAATATCTTACTTTTTAATTTCAAATTTTTAGCATCTCTATATTTTAGATGTAGTAAGTTTAAGAGCAAATGGCTTAATTTTAATCCTACTGCATTTGCTAGGAAAATCTTTTACTAAGGGAATAGTTAATTTTATTTATTACCATGATGTATACCCTGCACCTCACTTACATTTATCTTTTTTATTTCTGTCTCTCACATGTTCTTGCCTTCCATTGGATTGTTATTTTTCCTTTTGAAATAATTATAGATTAATAAGAAGTTGCAAAAGTACTATACAGAGATACCATGCACCAGTTTTTCAGTCTTTTCCAATGCTTCTGTCTTACATAATCATAGCACAGCATGAAAGACAGGAAGCTGACAGTGATGCAGTACATGGGTGTAATTTTGAGCCATTTTGTCACACATGTAGCTGTGTCAAACTGCATAATCCAAGTGTCAAATGTCTCTTGTCCTGTGCCTCTATGGTCATGGTACTGCCATCTCCTTCAAAATCTCCCAGCTCCTGGGAGATAGCTCAGCAGCCCAAAGTGCCTGCGTGAGCAAGCTTAGGCAGGTGCAGGGGCCAAGGTTTGGTCCCCAGCACCACACGCTGCACCAGCCCCGCTCCGAAGGTGAGCTGGGCCAGCCACAAAAAATAAAACAAAACAAATCCAAGTTCTGACAACAAAAATCTGCTCTGTGTTCTTCACATAGCTCTATATAAATTGAATTATACAGTATATGACTTTTTGTAGTACTGCAGGCTGAAGCTAGGAGCTAGCATGGAGTTCCATATCCAGCTCTATTGGTTGATATATCTTGAGTTGCCTTTTCTTTGTCGTTTTGATCCTGGCTCTTTCATTGAGCATACTGCCCCAAGATTCATCCAGCTTGTAGTTTGCATCAGTAGTTTGTTTCTTCTCCCGCTGGGCAGTGCTCCACAGTGTGGATCCATTGGCTTATTTACCGAACAGTGGTGGAGTTCAGGTTCCTTATCAGGTGTCTGATACCCCCTGGACTAGGAGGGCAGGGTGATGGCTGCTGGTATCAAGGGGCTGAGGTAGGCAGGGGTCTCACTGCTGCAGAAAGGTCTTCCCACTCTGCCTCCTCTACTGCTTGGTGGAGATGGGGAGCAGAGGAGAGCACTCAGTGCAGGGTGGGGACAGAAAGGCAAAGTCTCCATGTGGTTGCTGTTGCCCCTGTGTGTGTGCACATATGCACTTATGGTGCTCGGAGGAAAGTTTCACCTCTCTACTTATTTCTTTTTGATATCACCTCGAATAGCCCCCTTACAGCTGGCCCTGGATCAGAGACTAAGCCCCAGGCAGCCCTATTCTGACAGAGTAAGAGCGGGGAAATATTTTGTTCCTTTCAGTGTCTCCCTCTACTGGGTCATTATCCTTGCAAGATTCTTGTTTTCCTGGATTCCTCTTTCTGGTCTTGTATTCTTTATATTTTTACATTTTAAAGAGAATAAAGAGTAGTGAAAAAATTAGAAATGATATAGAATTTCACTAAACAAAATAACAGAAATTCAACAATGGTTATTATATTGAATAATGTGGTCTTCAAATTAGTTTTTAGATTACAAGATATAAGGGTGCAAAATTGGTTAAAAAATGTTTTTGTAAATTTACAAAAACAAGGAAAAAATGAGGCACTAACTGCCATTAACTAACTGCTCCTTTCAATAGAGCAGCAGAAATCAGCAGTACAATTATTCACACTGTCTTGTATATGTACATAGATATATATATTTTGCCTTCTTTCTTTCTTTTGTGTTCTTCTTCATCCCAGCTGTTCCCTTTGAGCAGTCTTTCTCTTTCACAGTATCTATTGTACCTTTCAGATTTTATTTATTCTTTCAGATTCTTACGCTAGTAAGACAATACGATGTTGCCCACGAGAGTATGATTTATTTCACTTAACAGTATGGTCTCTAGAATTGCAACCATTTACTCCCCCCACAAAAACACCCCTCAAGTCTGTCTTTTTTATAGCTGAGTACTACTCTATCATGTGAAAACATCACCTCTTTTTTACCTGTTCCTCAGTTAATGGGCACTTGTGTTGTTTCTAAGAACTGAAACCATCCTAGCACAATGATCTAGATCACCCATGTCTATAGTAGTATAATTTGTTGTACTTAGTCTTCCTGGTCCTTTTACTCGGAGAAAGAGACCTTTCTCTTGGGCTTTTGGAATTCTATTTGGTTTTTCCTTGTATTCTGGTGACAGGCATCTAAATATTGAGCTTTACTTAGCCCCTTTTCTCATTTATTGATTTGAAAATATTTATTTTCTTTCTTGCATTTTTGAAGTTAAATGCCGAATTTTAAAATATATCAAAATCTCTGCATCCTACCAAAGATCTTAGAATGCTTACATATTAATAACCAGGATTCATTTTCTTACATGTTATTGTCATGTATATTACTTCCATTACATCACTAGGATGCTTCAAATTTTAATGTTTATGAAAACTCCTTTCATACTCAGTACTTGTTCTAATAATACATTTACTGATTTCTTTATTCAGTGTGGGTGTTTTGGCTTTTGTTTCTTTGCTCCTTGATAATTCAGTTGCATTCTTTCTCAAATACATTCTTAACAACTTTTTCTGAATGGTTAAACGCCTTTTAAAAAAGCACGTGACCCTTTATTAGTATGTTGAGCTGTAAAAGGCTTAAATCAACAGTTTCTGACATTGCCATTTCTGCCAGTAACCCACTACAATTGTGGAATATTGGACTGTATATACAACTACTTTCTCTTAGTTCAATGAGAAGAAATTTTTGTAGCAATAACAATTAGAAAAATTATCATATGGGCATCCAGTACTCTCTCTGAGTAACTACCACAAGGACAGTAATACACATTGTATTAATTATTGGGGATGTACTACTAACGTGTTTTGAAACTGTCTCATTGTTATTTCTTATTAAAAGTAATAAAAACAGAATAAATTGAAAAAAAAGAAACTGAAAGAAAAATTCAGAAAACTAATTAAATATTAATTAATTAAAAAAAAAAACAAAACGTGACCACTGTGACCTTAAGGCTTCCCTTAGGTTAAGCAAACTTTAGATAGTAGACAAACATCTTCTTGGTTCTAGACATTTGCCTTTCAGTTTCTTGGAGTATGTTCTTTAGAAAAGTCCCCATTACAAATTCTTTTTCTGCTCTTCTCAAAGGCAAATCTTTTTCCAGTCTCTTGCCAGTTTTATAATTCAGGAATGTCTTTCTGAAAGACTTAGGGGCCATCCCTGTAAAATAGCACCATAAAAGAAGTGCTTCCATCTCCCAGTTTCTGTGCAAGAACAAGTTAGCAAGCACAGATGGTCTAATAAAATCAATCAAACTCCACAGCAATGCTGCCCAGTTGACCAGTATTTTTCCTCTTTCAGCACACAAAAATACTCCTGCCTTTTTTCAGCAGTGTTGACTATAATCTTTCATGTGGCAATATTACCAAATGAATTTTTTTTTGCTTGTGTGATTTCAGCTGGCGTGCCTTTTTGACATTTCACCAGGTGTTCCTTTCAACTCTCTCAAATGACTGCTTAACTTAAAAGAAAACTAATATCTATTTTCTCTCTCCACATTAAAGGTATTATTGGAGAAAATATGTGTACTAATGATTTTTAATTTGTTTTTGGAATAAATGCCTCCAAGGATACACATCTTAATTTTTTGTGGTAAGGTAAGTGTAAGATCCGGGTCATGATGTACATGTCCATTACCATGTCAGCACCACAGGTGGAGGTCTCCAGCACCTTTTCATCACTCACAGCTGAAATGCTATACCTGCTACATGGCTTCCACTACCCCCCTTCTAAGCTCCTGGCACTCACCATTCCATTTACATCTTTAGAAATTTGTCTACTTAAACGCCTCGTACTGGTTGAACCATACGATATTTGTCCTTTTGCATTCCCGTATTTCACTCAGTGTTATGCCTTCAAATTTCTTTCCTCTTGCAGCATGGGTTAGAATTTTCCTTCTGAAAAGTTAATGTTCACATGCACTGAGAGAGAGAGAGAGAGAGAGAGAGAGAGAGAGAGAGAGAGAGAGAGAGAGAGAGACAGACAGAGAGAGAGACAGAGATAGAGACAGAGACAGAGAGAGAGACAGACAGACATAGAGAGACAGAGACAGAGAGACAGAGAGAGACAGAGACAGAGATAGAGAGAGACAGAGAGATTAACCATCCACATTTTTATATGCATTCATGTGAATGTTTGAGCTGGTAGCTTTGACTTTTGGCTGCTGGAATTCACGCTGTTGTGAGTGTGGTGCCCAGCTATGTATTTGAGGACCTGGTTTCAATTGCTTGAGTGCATACACTACAGGGATCATGTAGTAACTTGATATTTAACTTGTTGAGGAACTATCATAGTATTTTAGCACTGCAACGTTTCATTTTTCCACCGACAGTACACTAAGCTTTCGTTTCATTCACTTTCTTTTAAATGCCTGTTAGCTTTTAAAAATTGGCATAGTTTAAATTTATTGCTACTATGGGGGCCAAGGAGGTAGCTCAGTAGAATAAGTCCTTGCCTGACAAGCACAAGGTCCTGAGTTCAATCCATGGTATCAAAAAAAAAAAGCTTTGTGGTATTAATTATAAATTATTAATTATTTAATGATTATTATATTAAGTATCTTCTGTGCTTTTTGGCCACTTATGGTACTTTCTTTGAAGAAGTGTTTAATCTTATTGCCAATTTTTATTTTTTTATTATTTTGTATTTTAGGGAAGGGTCTACAGGGTGTTTAGGATCTCACTTCTAGATCAGACTGCTAGTGATCTTCCCATTTACAGTCTCCCAAGAGCTGGGATTACAGGCACAGGCCACCAAGCCCAGTCTCAATTGCCCTTTCAGTGTGCCCCGGGGGTAGGGGTGGCACAGCAGGCCCAGGGATCAAACTTGGGACCCCTGGGCCTGCTTGCAGGCACTTTAATCTGCTGAACTATTTGGTTGGCCCTTATTGTCAGTTTTTAAAATCATTATTTTTATGGAGATGTGGGAGTTCTTTATAAATTCTGGATAAAAGTTATATATCAAATATGTGATTTGCAAATTTTTTTCTCAGACTTTAATTTTGTAAATCATTTACTTATTGTAGATGACCAAATAGCTCAGTGGATTAAAGCACCTGCAAGCAGGCACAAGGGCCAGGGATTTGATCCTTGGGCCTGCTGTGCTGGCCCCACCCCCAAGGGCAAGTTGAGAAAGCAATTGTGACTGGGCGTGGTGACATGTGCCTGTAATCCCAGATCTTGGGAGGCTGTATCACTGCGAGTCCAGTCTAGTAGTGGAACCCTGAACACCGTGTAAACCCTTTCCTTAAAGTAAAGAAGAAAAAATATCATTTACGTCTTTATTTGGTGCAGGGTCTAGCTATACAGCTTGGACTCATAGTGATCTTCCTGTCTTAGCCTCCACAGAGCTGGGATTACAGGTGTGCACCACCATGACTGGCTTTGGTGGCCAATACAGTTTCCAGAGTTAACACAGCTTCTGAGGCTGTGGTACTGGGGACTGAACCTGAGTCCTTCCTTGTGCTTGCCAGGCAGGTGCTTAGAACTCTGAACTGTCTTCCTAGCCCATGAATTTTAATTTTTAAAGACCTATGATGGAAACCTGTTGGGCTGAGTTAACTTCCAAAGAAAGCATACTGATATTTCAAACTGAGAAAGTTATTCTGGAATGTACAGTAAATCTATGGTAAGTTTTATGGCACAATGATTGGCTAGTTCATTCATTACTTTGCTCATTTGCTTACCAGTTGATCAATACCCATTATATATTGCAATATTAAATATCTGGTGATACAGGGACAGGGACAGGATTACTGGTCTTATAGTGAAAATGTAATCAATCTAATAACATTGGAGCAGAGAATATTATCTATTTGTAAATACTGATACTTACCTGCTTTTCAGTCTATATTTTGCATTTATACTTGGAGCCCTGTTCTTCTCTTTGACCTCTGCACATGTCCTATATATAGAAAAGACGGCCATATTTCTCCCTCTAACCTTTATCTCCAGCAATTAACTTCGAATCATTGCTTGAGTTTTAATTTAAGAGAACATACTGCAGATTTATTGGAGAGTTGTGTATCCTTTTTGGAGAAATGTCTATTCATGTCTTTTGTCGATGATTTTAAAAACTGACAGCAAGTCCTCTTAACCTCCTAATTCTAGTTGCCTGTCTTGCCAGCAAACCTCAGGGTCTGGCATTCATCACACTTGCTATTATTTCTTCCATGTTTGCTTTCCTTTATGATTCTCTAAGGCCAGAGAGTTTTTGTTGTCCTTGTACAACCCTACCTCACTATTCCCTTACAGAGCACACACAGTGGCTTTGTGCTGTAACAACCTGGCCAAATTGAACAACTAGGTTATATTTACCAGCACTGTCCTGATGACCTAATTCTGATGAAGGAGGGGCTCTCTCCCGAGATGGGATAAGAGGCAGGTTGCAGGCATTTTGCCATAAACTCACATGGCTGCTGCTGACCTTTGGGCTTGCCTCTTTGGTGTGAGACGGTGTCAGGTGCAGGTGTTCTGATTTGTGTTACAGGCATCCTGAATTTTACCAAGGTCGGAAGGTACAAGAAGGGATACATTTTGCTCTATCCTTATGAATTTCAAAACTTCTGTTAATTTCCTCTTCTTGCCTACCTGCAGCCTGCTTCTACATCCAGCCTCAGACAGGGGCAAAAGATTGTGATTGTGATTGAATCTATACTTATTGTAGTGGATTCTATCTGGCAGTCAACTTACTTGCCAGGCAGGTGCTGTGCCACTGAGCTATTTCCTCAGCCTCCAATCTACCTACTATATCAGTGAAATGTACTACAACTACCCCTGTAATTAAGGCATCTACTCTGAATTAGGAGTTCCTGGAGGAGCAAAAGATAAGCTGAAAAATATCTACAGCTGATATTGTGTTTCTACTTATGTGGTTGTGTCTTCATTAAGGGTGATGTCGTTGTGTCATGGTTCATGGTATTAGACTCACCAATAAGATATAAGTCTTATAAAATGATATCCAATTTAGTAATTACAAATGCAATTCTTTCTTTAATGTTCACTATTGTCCCATGAAAGTAAAGTTTACAAGATAAAATGCAAATGATTACATCATTAGTCTGTAATTAGAAAGTGACTCCATATTTCTTTAACATCTCCCCTCTCATCTGTTTTCAGAAATTTTTTTAGCTTCTCAGAATGTCTTAAGTTTTATCCCAACTGTGAAATGTGGCAACATCTTGACGCTTAAATCTGTCAAAATTAACAAGACCCAGTTATCTCTGATTATCTGTTAGCCTGTACTTGTCCAGTGACTCTTTTGGTACTAATTAAAGCAAAGCTCAATTCAGTTTCAAATAGTTTTCCATTCTTGCAATTGAGTTTAAAAATAACAGTCTTTAATGGAACAAAATCCACTATGGAGAATCTAATTTCAACATTAGCACTCTCTTCTTGGGCAAAATGCCACGGAAACAAAATAACTTGACCACAGTAAGACTGCAAAAATATTTTCTCATTAACCTTTTAAAAATTGCTAACAATTTTACACCCATGCAATGCCTAGGTCAGATGTTCCATATCTGGTTTAACACTAGCTTAAAATTTCCTTTTTTTTTGTATAGAGTAAAAATGTGGTACTTTCTGGAAATTTCTGTTCATGTTCTTAGTGATTCTTGAGTAGGAGGAAGGTCAGGGAGTATTCAGAGTTACCATGTCATTTTTCTGTCCTTGGTGTTGCAAAATATTTCTAATTAAGGTCAAGTCTGGTGTGAGATGGCATCGTTTCTAGGGTTTCAATTACTGAGATTAAACTCTTGATAATGTACACGAAACAAATCCGCTTCATGTACTTGGGAGGCAAAGTGTATTACTCATTAGTGAGCATATTTCTGGCCTTCATGCCCTCAGCTTATGTGTCTTCAGGAAAGGAAACTTACCTGAAGTTTCCTAAAAGAAAGACAAATAGGAAAAGGAATGTACTTAAAAGAAGCAAATACAAGTTATTTTTAGCTCATATAATGGTTTGGATTATATATGGTCTGCCTTCCTTCTGTTAGCTTAGTTAAGTATGTGTACATCCTGAAGGTCTTATTGAGTCTCATATTCATCTTGTGAAGCACCTCAGCTCCACTTATTAGAAACTAAAGGAGACACATTTATCTTGGTTTTGTCTTCAAGTAGAAAGTTTCTTATTTACTGGATAATTTATAAGGAAGTTACAGGGTAAAATAATCTAGGCCAAATGAGTATGACTCTTTGGATTTTTTTTTTTAAATGCATGTTGCTTATTTTTGTTTTCTTTCTTTCTTTCTTTCTTTTCTTTTTTTTTTTTTTTTTTTTTTTTTTTTTTTTTTTTTTTTTTTTTTTTTTTTTTTTTTTTTTTTTTTTTTTTTTTTTTTTTTTTTTTTTTTTTTTTTTTTTTTTTTTTTTTTTTTTTTT
>PVJA010014529.1:8176-33656 GCA_004027025.1 Myocastor coypus | reverse complement strand
GAGTGCTGGGATTACAGGTGTGCGCCACCACACCTGGCTCTTATCTTTGTTTCTTAAAGCACAAATTATAAATAATTTTCAATATGTTACCACGGGGCAAGATGAGATGTACCATGGATGAATTTTCAGAGCTATCTGAGTATGTCTTCTTTGAATTCAGGACTGTTAGCTATGTTACTCCTGGTCAAAGTTGCCTCTTGCATCCAGCATGTTGGGTGAGTTATGCCAGTCAGATTGTGAGCTGAGATGTGACATGCAAGTGACTCATTATGCCTGTGTCCAAGGGAAGTGAGAAAAGGAGGGGTCTGGAAACAGAAAGAGAAAGAAGCTAAAGATGGATGAGGGCTTAGATAGAATTCCATGAGGGCAGCCTCGTCTTCATCCTTCTATGAGATGCCGTTATTCATTTTCAGGTGAAGTGGATACGGTGGTTTGAGGACAGTCATCTGCCTCCAAAGAGCTGATGCAGGCCCTTCTTGGTGAAAGTACTGCTAATCTGGGGTGAAGGTACTCAGATACTGTGTTAGAAACCTGAAACTATCTGCGAAGAGCACTGACCCTATTTCAGGACAGTACAATTTAGCATGATGTCTGAGTATTGAAATATTCTTTCATCAGGCTTTGGGATCTGAGAGAAATCTCTTCAGAAAGGAAGAGAAAGGAGAGAGGAAATTTTATTGGAATGTCACTGTGGTTTTGGATCACCATCCTTTCCAGTTTTCATCTGTCAGAAAGGGTGGGGAGTGTATTTCTATTCCAGTTGTGAGGCAAGTTAAGCCTGACCTCAACTCTATAATCTGCTGCATAGAATAAGCTCATTTTCCTTTCCAACAAGACGCTGAGCCCCACAGAGGTTCCTTGTGGGAGTGGGGATATATTCCCTGACTAAGAACCTCCTAGAATCGTCAGTGTTCCTATTCCAGTCCCTCAAAAACTAGGAGCTGGTAGAGACTTTTGGCTTAAAGGAAGCACAGAATGGTGACATTTGAGCCTGATCACCAGGACTAGTTTCTACACTAGGCCAGAAGTCATCCTTAGATCCACAAAGCACCTAGTCAGAATTCTGAGACTCTTAAACGCTGTCCTCATCATCCCCTAAGTATGAGCAGAAAGCAGGATTCACATAAGCTGTTATATATAAACTTGTTTAGAAATACAGCCTCTTTAATAGTTATTTGATATCCATGCTTTGCTCAGAGTGCACATTGGGCCAATTTTTAAATATTTTCATTATTTCCTCTGGTCCAGAGTGAATCTTAACCCCTTGCGAGATCAAGTGCTTTCTTCTGAGTTATCAGAAAAAGTCATTACTGGATGTCAAAACAGTGTGGCCCTACTAAAAATAAAATAACACAGTGATGGAGCTGTCCATCACATGCCCTGGCAGGCTTTTGCTGAGGTCATAGCCCCTTCACCAGACAAAGTCAGTATGATGACAAAATCACCAGAGACTGAAAATTGGGTCTCCTCTTCTGAGTCTAACATTCAATAACCAGAGGCATTTTCCTATCACACTCCATCCGATGTTTGAGTTGCAAGCAAGAAATTAACAAGTGTCATGTTTGACTCATCATACTTTTGTATTACATAAAGCTAGCATTGTCCTAAAAAAGACAATGAGTTTATAATCTTACTTTTGATGAGTCTAAAGAAAATCAGCTCATATCACCATCTGTTTAAATACCCTTAAGCATGATATCCAAGTTTTAAAGCAGTCTATCAGCATGCACAGCTGATAGGCAAATGGTTCTGCTTGTTGTATTTTTTGTTCTCATTTCTCTTAGCTACTAGAGACTTATTCAGCATCTAAGTGCTATGTTTCAGCCAGCGTTTAAAAGCACTTTAAAGGAGTTGGTATAATATATTGTAGTACTAAGAATTTATACTCAAGCAAGGAACTTGATGCCTCTTTTCTGCCCTCTACACTAGTGTCACGATTCTCTTCTGCTTTTCTCTTCCCTTGGGTTTCCAGAAGACTCACCGTTCAGTAATCAGGCCACAGTAGATTATGTCTTCTAAACAGAGTATCTGTTTCTTTAGACTTCAGCAGGTGATGTTGTGAGTTAATTGAACACGGTGCCCTTTTTGAGACTAATGTATATGGAAGGTACAAAGTTCTTATTTAAAACACTGTAGTTCCTCTGTTTGGTTCTCCAAAGAAAATGATACCTGACAGTCTATGTGTTTCCTGACAAATAGGGAAAGCCCAAGATTGGTCCCAGGGTCATTAGAAAAATGCCCCAAAATAGTGATGAGTCCACAGAGTCGATGGCTGCTACACTAGAATTTTAACTATTTGTAGATAACTATTGTATCTGGTAGGCCATGAAGAGGACCAGGCAATTCCAGATGCTGCCATATCCTTAATACTCTGTGTCTTTTCATCTATTCCTCCTTGCATAAATTGTGATTATTCTTTCACATAGTTGGAAATTAATGAAGCTGTCATGGCCTGTATTGATTAGAGGTGCAATTAGAAAGAAAACTGAAGATGGATCACCTAGTCAGATTAAATACTTCTGAAATGACTTAGTTCAACCTTTGCTTGACAGTGTCATGTCACCCATGTCACCCTGTGCTGGCAAATTCACCTAGTTGGGCTGTGCACCATGCACTGTGTAAAAGAGAGATTGTGTCACTATGCTCATAATGCTTTCTCACAGGTGAGCTATTGTTGGAACTCTACATGAAGTCTCTACCTCCCCTGCTAGATCCTGGAGTGACTGTGTGGAAAAGGAGCAATGTCTTCTCCTAAACGCTGTTCCTGAATGTCTTTATGACAAAGTCTTTCTTAGAATCATTATTCCTTTTCTCTATGGTCCTGTTTGATTAGTACAAACTCCCTTAGCATTCTGTTTCCCCAAGATTCACCAGTCATAAAAGTTGAGTCACAGTAATGGAGCAGAATGGTATTTAACAAGATTTTATTCCCCTACTTATTGTTTCGGACGTGGGATCACGTTCATAACTGTTTTTTTTTTTTTTTTTTTTTTTTTTTTTTTTTTTTTTTTTTTTTTTTTTTTTTTTTTTTTTTTTTTTTTTTTTTTTTTTTTTTTTTTTTTTTTTTTTAAGTGTACTCTTAGAACCGCTCTGTTGTTTAAATAAGTCATTCAAAAATATTTCTTGGATATCCTGGGTAAAATAATTTTTAGAAGATTCTTAGATGCTTACCAGTCACTCTGAGTAGTTATGAAGCTATTGAAACTCTAACCTCATCTCCTGACCCAGAAGGATTAAATTGACTGTAGCTCTTTCCTTCCGCAGGAAGCTGCAGCAGCAAGAAAGACTGCCTCATTTTCTAAAAGTGAGGAATTTGTCATACAGAGTACAGTTGCACTGCCTTGGTCTCTAACAACTCAAATAGAATTTGTGAAAAATTATTATTGTTTCCTCAAGACTCATCTTGAGGAGTCTCAAAGCAGAGACTAGGCTACAAGTTCTGTACTGGAATTTTGTGCTTTGTCTTGATTGCTAACTTTCAATCTCTTGAAATACCAATGGGCTTGCTTGGTGGTCTACCTGTGGATCTGGATTGTGCTTTATTTTCTGAAGCTTTACCTTTCTTGAATAAAGTGTTTGCATATATATTTAGAACTGGGGGAACATTCCTTACTCCATGGTCAAACAAATCAGAATGGTATGCGCGCTTTTGTTTCATGCTGGGCTGTGTATTGGTTAGGATTCTTAATTACAGAAAGGGCACCTGTCCTGACTAAGTTTGACTAGAAGGAGCTTTATTAAGAGACCTTATAGAGCCAGTAATATATTTCTTTAGGTCTCTGATACTCTGACTTAAGCTTCCAGGAGCCTCTTTCAAAACAGAGCAAGTCAGATAAGTGATCTACTCCTTCTGCCCCACCTAGGGACATTATGTTCCTGCTATGAATTGGAAACTCTCCAACGCAACCACCAATGCTAGGACATTTGAATCCCTCTGCTGACTTTAAAATCATGTTGTCTATTAAAATATGTGCCTTGCCTACAGTTTGTTCCCACTTACAGTTCACTTCTGAATCTTGGTCTCAAATGGGTACATTTGATTGGTGAAACATACATTTCATATCTCCATAACTATAGTCTTGGGAAATGTAATGTTTTAGACATCAAAATAAAGCAGGGAAAACCTGACATATGGGAATTTCTATAGTTTAGAGAGAGTTCAAATGATACTGGGTGATCACAAACAAGAGATCTATCAAAGATCCTATCTAATATATCATTTTGGAGAGTTGAGTATTAGTTATATGAATACAAGCTAAAGCAGCAGTACTGGAAGCCAAGGATTAGTAAGCAATATGATGTTCTAGGCAGTGTGATAAATGTTTTATATGTATAATATGCTCATTATAACATTGGAAATTAATATTTTAAAATTTATTTTGAAGAGTTGATAACCAAAACTCAAAGAAAATTGACAAGGCCAACCTACTAATAACTGGTAGAAAAAGGTTGCCAATCCAGGTCCTTCAATTAGGAACAAGGAAGTAAGATTTTATTGAATTGATGTAGGAACAGAAGGATGGAAAGAAAGAATTAGCACCTGAGAACTACCTTAAAAATCTGTTTTGGAAGATGAGGAGGAGATAGACAATACTCAGAGTCAGGATTTGTATTTTCTTCTTCTTCTTACTTATGGAAAAACGATCTTAAAAGGTCATAGAAAAGATGCACACATTTCAAACGGTACAGTCACCAGAAGTACACCGCTATCAAAAATGCACACACTTTACTTGGCATCTTCAGCACCTTCAGCTTTTTGTGCCTGGTCTGTTTTGACATCTCCATGGTCTACAGGGCTATTCCCATCCCCTTTCTGGCATCAGCTTTTCCCTTTTTCCATTTGGGTATCTTCTCTGCCTCCTTTGTAGGGGCCTTTTTGGGCGTGTGTTCTGGCTGTGGAGGAGCTGGATTAGCAGACAACCTTGCAGATCTCTGTGGTTGCAGCGATGTGCAGCTTTGGGCGGCCTGAGGATCCTCCTCGCTTGTTCCTCATTGCTGAATAATTTTCAAAAGCATAAATGCAACACATTGATATTTTCCAGACTAGGAATATTTGAAACATTTTTAATTTAAATCTATTTTGCATATTGAGTCTATGAACAATTGAATATAAGTATTTGTAGATACTTACCAGATTTTCATTTCAGGGTGGAATTGCTGGGTAATATGCTAAGTTTAATTTTTAAAAAAAACTTTCAAAATTCATTCCAAAAGGACTCTGCAATTTTTTTCTTATCAGCAATGTAAGAGAGTTCCTATGTACTGACAGCCTTGCTAAAGACTTCCTGTCAATTATCTTCTAGCAGTTGTAAAGTGAAAGTTCATTGTTGTTTTAATTAGCATTTCCCCAGCACCTAACAGTGTTTAACATTAGATGTGTTTGTAAAAACTTGGAGAAAATAATATAGGTGAAAACTTGGATGACCTTGTGTTTTATGAGGACGTTCAAGACCATATACCAAAAGATCCCTGAAAGAAAAAAAATTGATAATCTGGACTTCATTAAACCTAAAATTTCTTCTCTGTGAAAAACGTTATCAAGAGAGTAAAAAGATACAGAACAAGCTAGAAGAACTCATTTGCCAAATATGTATCTGATAAAAGACTTATCCCAAACCACAAAACACACTGAGACTCATTAATAGTAAAACTAAGCCATTTGCTCCCTGTTCTATTTGGCTCAGTGGTAGAAGTCTTGCCTAGCAAGCTGGAAGCCCTGGGTTCGGTCCTCGGCACCAAAACCAAAAATAAACTTCCCCTAAAAAAAATTCAATTAATATGGTCTATTTGATGTGAATATTTCTCAACCAACTAAAATTTCTCCTCTGTTTGTTTATTTATTTATTTATTTATTTATTTATTTATTTATTTATTTATTTATAGAAGTTTTCCAGTTTTGTACATCCCGAGTTAATCAGTTCTTAAATGCTGAAGCAACTTTGTATATGTGGAAAAATCCCACATGGTTGTAATGTATGTATTTTTACATGCGGTGTTTGATTCAATTCCTATTTTTGATTTTGAGAATATTTACAACTGTGTGTATGAGATATTTGTTTGTAGTGTTTTTTTTTCTTGTGATGCTTATCTGTCTTAGGAATACAAGTTAGGAATTCTTTGCTTTGGAAGTTTTCAAACGTTTATGTCTAGTAAACTGAATAACTAATTTGAAGATAATATGCAATACAGCAACCATTGTTGTATTCCTACTGCTTTGTTTAGTGAAATTTTGTATCATTTTAAAAGATTTTTTTCTATTACTCTTTTGAATTCTTCAACATTTTAAAAAAAGATATTTTACAGAGTTGGTCTTCCTTTAAATGTTTGGAAGAATTCATCAAGAAAGCAATTTGGGCCTAAAGCTTTCCTTAATGAAAGGCTATTAATTAATGGTCACATTTTAAAAGTAGATGTAGGCCTCTTCAAATTATCTGTTTCTTTTTGTTTGACTTTATTTAGGTTTCATATTTCAAGGAATAGATTTGGCCTAGCTTACCAAATTATGGTCACTGAATTGTTCATAGTATTTTTCTGTTATCCTTTAAAATACACAGGAGCAATAGCGCTGGTCTGCACTTCCATTTCCAAATTAGTAATGCATCTTTCCTCTTTATTTTTGCTTTCTCTTGGCTAATGAATAATATTATGCTGATTTTTTTCAAATAATGGTTTCATTAATTTCTTCTATTATTTCACTTTTAGTTTTACTTATTCTTACCTTTTATTATTTCTTTTTCCTATTTGTTCTAGGTTTCTGTTGCTGTTTTTTGTCTACTTTTTTATTGTTATTATTTTTATTCAAGAAAAGTTAAAGGACCAGCTTCGATGAGTAGATTTTATACTTTTATTCTTTTGTAATGTTGCTGTAGCTTGAAAATTTTGCAGTTATATTTGAATTTCCATTTAGTTTAACTACTTTTAAAAGTTCCTTAAAACTTTGTCTTTGACTTATGTGTTAGTTAAGAATGTATTGTTTACAAGTAATCATTAAGTGTCTTGGGATTTTTCATCTTTTTTTTGTTATCCTACTTGAACAAATGATTTGTTATCAATTTTTATTGTGATTTAAGAGCGTATTTTGAATAAATTCTACATTTAAAAATCTTTAAGCTGCATTTTGTAGAGAATGTTTCATATGAGTTTGAGAACAATGTATTTTGTTGTTGTTGTTGTTGGATGAAGTATCTTATAAATGTTTATTAAGTCAAGTTGATTGATTTTTTTCTGTTCAGCTCAAGTACATTTTTACTGCTTTTCTGCCTGATAGTTCTGACAGTTACTGATGGGGATGTGCTGGCTGTAAAGTTGGGCTTATCTTTTTCTCTTCTAGTTCTTTCTGATCTTACCTCATGTACTTTAACATTCTGTTTTCGGGCACATGTTCTTAGGTTATTCCATCATCCTGAGATTTAAACCTTGTATCATCGTGTAACAACCATCTTTATCACTGATAAAATTCCTTATTTTGGACTATGATTTATGGAACAACATAATTACTTAAGCTTTGTTCTGATGAGCATTATTATGGCTTTTCTTTATCATGTTAGCTGTAATTTATCTGTGTTGTTATATTTAAACTGTTTGTTATAGATCATATGCAATTTTATGCTTAATAATCCATTTGTCAGTAATACTCTTTTAACTGATAGATTATTCACTCTTCAAGTGATTGCTAATGTACTTGTGCTGTTACCTACCATCTTTGTAACCATCTTCTATCTGTTGCATTTGTCTATTTCTTTGTTATTTTGCCTTCTTTTTGTGCCTTCTCTGGTTTAAATTGAGCATTTTATGAATTCCTTTTTTCCGTTATTGATGTATAAATTATATGTCTTTTGAAAAAAATTAGTAGCTACCTAGAGTTTGACATATACATTTATAACGAACCCAAACACATTTTCCAATAACTCTGTACGACTTTATTAATAATGTCAGACCAATCGTTTTCTCCCATTTTTATAGTATCTGTCATTTATTCCAGTTATCCATGTTATAACCACCAAATTCATTGTTGTTGTTATTGTTTTCTTTGTTACTGGGATTCAAACTCAGAACCTTCCACTGGCCAAGCTGGTGCTGAGCTACGGAGCTACATCTCCAGACCCCATGTTCCTACTATTATCTTTAGCAAATAGGTATTTGTTAAAACAGTAGAAATATGGAAAATAAGGTGTTCTTTATTTCTTCTCTGGCTGGCTCTTCTCTGCATGTAAATATGAGATCATCATCTGTCATTTTCTTTCTCTATGAAGAATTCTTTCAGTTCTTTTCATACAGTTCCATCCAAAGACATTCCCTCATTCTTCAACTGAGAAAGGCTTTATTTCACATTTATTTTTGAAAGATAATTTAGCTAAATACAAAGTTTAAATTTGGCAATGCTTTCTTTCAGTACTTTAATATTTTATTTCACTCTAGCTTTGTAAGTGTGATTTCTGAAGAGATGTCTATATAATGCTGATCTTCCTTTTTTTTTTTTTCTATTGATTTTCTCCTATGAGTTCTTTCAATATTTTATTTGTTTTGTTATAGTTTGGATATAATAATATTTCTTCCTTTTCTTATTTCTCCTCATATTCCCTTTGTGCATAAAAACACGTTGTCTAATTCTCTTAATTCTTGGTTATACTGTTTTCCTTTATTTTTACTTAGCATTTGAGTTTGAAAAATTTCCAGTGGAATACCTTTAAACTCGCTAAATTTTCTTTTAGTCATATTCTACCTACCAATCAATCTGTCAAAGACGTTTGTTATTTTTCTCAGTGTTCTTATTTCTATAATCTCTACTTGATTGTTTCTTAGAATTTGATCTCTGTTTACATCACTTATCTATTCCTTATGCTCTCCATTTTTTCCTTAAAGCCCTTAAGTGATTAATGATTGTTATTTAAGTTCTTGACTTTATAACTTCAAAATTCTCTGCCATACCTCTAAATAGTTTGCTTATATTTTCTTTGTTTCCTAATTTATTTTCTCCTGCCTTTTTAATATTCTTTATTTTTTTATTGAAATGAAGACTGAATAGATGTATAGTAGCACACATTTGAAATTAAGATAGAGATTTAGTGTGAAGATTTTATTAAGAGTTTGTGTTTGTTTCTGATTGCCATAGGTGTCAGAGGCTTTAGTTACTCTAGTGCCTTTGATTTAGCTTTCTTCTTGTCTCTGAGTTTGCATAGAAATTCCTTCCTGGAGTGTGTGTCTTTCAGTTTTCTCAGTTGCAATCTGTTACTGTGCTAAGCTCCTGTTGATGTGTGAGTGTGGCCTGAGGGACAGGAGGCATTCTCTAATCTTATGATTCTATCTTCATTTTTAAACACTCTAGTAGGGTTGATAGACACTGACCTTCAGAACAGTTTAGTAGCTTTCCTTCTCCCTGAAGTTACAAAAATATTTGTATGTGTGTCTCAAAGGTTAGAGGGGGCCAGAGTAGCTGATTGCCTTTCTCATGGTCAGATACTACTTTAGGAAAGTCCAATATTTTCCCCTGATCTAAGGTTTCACGTTTTCTAGTTTCACTTACCCACAGTCAACCATGGGTTGAAGTTAATAAATGGAAAATTCCACAAAGACGTAATTCTTAAGTTTTACTTTGTGTATCATTCTGGGTAATAGTCTGAACTTTGTGTTATTCTATGTGCTCTTGCCCAGGCTATAAATCATCCTTTTGTCCAGTGCATTCACACTGGACTGTGCTATGCGCCCATTAGCTAATTAGTTGCCATCTGACCATAGGAAACTAGGTTAGATAGATGGAAACCGATATACAATCAGAGACGGACTTGACTGTCAAAGAATTCAACAGAAAAAATTAAGACATCATAATTGTGGCTGGAGACACATCTAAGCTTCCATATAAAGATGTAATGGTCAGACCTAGATGGCTCGCTATGGGACAAATAGTTATTTGGGATTATGTTGTCATTATCCCCACCTGATCCAGGAAGTCCAGATAGGTGTGGGGCCCATCCTTTTCTTAAAATGCTTCCATTTTTCCCACATATCCTTGCTGTACAATCCCCCTTCCCTATTAAACTGATATGGGCTAACCAGCTATACGTGTAATCCTACAGGGTGATTAGTCTGACCTACATTTTACCCACATTGTGACTTTTGTGTATCAACTACCCATGACAGAGAGCCTCAGTTGCAGTCGGCTTTCCAGACCTCACTTGTCTTTTAGGAGCTGTTTCTCAATATACCTTTCCTACTCTTAATTTCCTTTATCCTTTGCTATTCATTCTTTGATATCTGGGGACACAAAATTGGCATATCTGACATCTTGTGTGTCTTGGGAGTTGGATTTCTTCTGCAGCAATATCAATGATCGGATCTGTTATGGTATTGCAGGGGTTTTGTATACTCTACTGTTTTCAAGCGTCTTCTGAGGGCCTTAGAGCATGTTCCCAGTGGGTAAGGAAGGTCTGATGTAGGTTTACATGGGAATAGGCTTTGTTTCATAAAACATAATGATCTGGGCATGTCTTATAGTGGTTACTCTTCTATTACACCTTCTTGGAACATGTATATATCTTGATGGTGTGAAACTAGAGGCTTTCCTTGGCAGTATGAACTCTCACAAGTTTATGCTTTAAATCCAGGACTTCATCAATTATGGCTTTTGATGTTCCCACCATTTTTTGGAAGTAGTGGCTTCTAGTCTTGGTAAGCTATGATTCTCCATGTCATTTTGTCTCTTTAGAGTTTGGGACAGAAGTCCTCTCTGCTACATCACTTTTCTGATGAATCTAACAATAGTTGTTGATTTTTATCATTTCAGTTTTCTTTGGCTTATGAGGATGAGAAGTTAAACTTCAGGCTTTTCACTTTTTGAAATGAAAACTAAAGTTCCAGTTTTATACTTCCAAATTTCAGAATTCCTTCCTTCTCTCTCTCCTTCCCTTACTTTTAAAATCTTTTTGTCAATATTCTCTATTTGATAAGCCATTATTTTCATGTTTTATTTTAATGGATAAATAAGATATCCTTTAATCTTTGAATCTATTTATAAAAGCTGGTTTGACAGTTTTGCTAAATCCTACATCTAAGAGGACAGTTTCACTTGACTGCTTTGCTCTGTTTTTGTTCCTGAAAAATTGGCCAGGAAACTTCAGTTTAATTCTCCTCTGGATGTAGTTTCTGTTTGTTTATTAGTTAATGACTCTGTCATCCTTGACAATGTGTAACCTCTGACAATTCTGCTCAAATTTCTTCTTTTTCATGATTACTTTTATTTTCTTTCAAAGAGGAACATACTTTTATTAACTTTTCCCAATGATTTAAAAATTATTGAGGTGCATCTGACATATATAAAAGTTACATCTGTCCTATGAGTTCAGCATGTGTATATAGCACACTCCTTTTGATGTGTTTATTTCCCTTCTCCTTCCAAACCACCAAAAAAGCCTGCCTTTTGTTTGGTAGTCAAATATGAAGCAAAATTCTAGCCCTTGCTTACTATTCTACTCCACTGTGGAGATTAAGAAGTGGACTGTGAAAGACCCTCAAATCAATTCTCTGCTACTCCAAGGCATGAGAATCTACATCCCAAGTTCCCTTGGGATTAGATGTGACTGTGAGACCAAGTCTTCTTCAGTGCCAATTGATAGTCTTCAGCTTCCAATTCTTTTGCTCAGTCCTCTCCAGCTTGCTTTTATTTTTAAACCCTACTTCATGTTAGCATTTCTTAGCACTCTCCCTCAATAATCAGTCATGGTTGGGCCCAAGAAGTCGTGGGTAAGGAGATGGAAAGAGGAACAGCAAATAAGGAGAATGTGTATAGGAATCTGATAACCTAAAAGAATGTCATAAACAAAAGATAAGATTAATAATATCAACAAGAATGACAATGTGTTACAAGAATTTAGAGGAAGAGGGAGAGAGGTGGGAGGGAAGACAAAGGGGGTTAAAATGAATTAAGCTGTATTATACACATGTGCTCCTTACCCATAGTAAACTCGAAGTACTGCAACCACGTCTTTAAACCATCAGTCAAGGCTGTGCTCAGGTACATGGGGCAATGAAGGACTTTGTCCTTATTCATGCTTCTGTGTTTGAATTGGGGAGCCAGTTTCATATTTCTGATAGATTATTGCTTGTTTCTGGCTTGAACGCTCTGCTTGCCCTAGGCCTCCTATTCTTCCAGTGGCTCGTAGGCAGCTGTTTTCTCAAGTCTTTTCTGAACACACGTGCAGCTTTGTACAAGCACGCTGCCTTCCAGACCTCCAGGCATATGAACACATGCCATGGCCTCTCACCTCTCAGATCTTCCTCTTATGTTTATTCCTAGTTTATCTGCATCTTGACTGCACTAGGAGTCACAGTCCTCATGCATGGCTCAAATTATTACTATTTCTCACAATGCCTAGGACTGTGGGAGTTTTTCTGTGCTCTGCTGATCATCAAGTTAGCCCTGTGCTTCCTGTTTGAGAAGCTGTTGGTTTTCATGGCTCACCACATCCTATTATGTAGCACAGCACAACTGGAGAACCAGAAGGGGTAGGGACAAGAAGGGGAAGAATTTCAGCAACCCCAGGCTAGAACACAGAGAAGTCCTCACTCAAGACCCACAACTTTTTCTGTGTCCATGTTTCTCAATTTGTCCTATGATTTTTTTCTATTTTTAAGCCTTCAAGTATTAGTTTTGGATAAGTCATCAGTGCTTTTGGGGGGAAAGAGTTACTGAGTTCCTCACTCCACCATTCTCCCAAGGCACAGTGTTTACTGAGCTTAGGGTAAATAACCTGAGAGCCAGTTGGATTTGTATGGGTGATTGGGAAAGAGCAAAGGAAGCTGGATGAAGAAGGGACCAGTGGATGACTCTCAAATGGTGAAATTCACATTTTTTTATTAAGTGAAATTCTGTATCATTTGTCATTTTTCTGTTTTAATTTTAATTTGTACTCTCTTTAATAATAATAATAATAATAATAATAATATGATAATAATAACAATAACAGAAGTTGGAGAAAGGGAGTTTACAATTGCCATTTGCCAGTTTTGCAACTACCTTGTACACTTCCAGTGCCTATGTTGGAGTCAGAGGCCAACACCCCACTTAAACATTGTGCTGGTGCTGTCCTTCTGGTTAATTTCTGAGACTCTATTGGTGCAGGAGAGAACTGATGGTGTTGGGGAGAGGGCAGCTTAGACACTAACTTTGACATGAAGACAGGCCAGCAAGGGCAGGTAAGATAAGACAGAACCAATAACGAGAGAAACTTGGTGAAGCAAAAGTGCTGCAAACATCAGAAGTTTAAAGTAAAAAAAAAAAAAAAAAAAAAAAAGATGATAACTTGCAGCAATGCTTTCCAAGCCCATATGGAAGAGATCTGAAAATATTATTTTTGTGTTAATTTTTAAAACACAGTTTTCTTGATAGCCAAGGTAGCTCTGTTTCACCCACTTATTTATCTTTCCCACCATGCTTAGCGCTGTTTGACATGCTCTCCTGTCTTGAACAGGGGCAATAGTGACTATCGGTCCCCTATTAGATATTCTTGGTGTTCAATTCATTTCGTTACTCACTGCTAACACCTTTGGCCAAGGGTCTTTCCAAGAGTCACGGGAAACAAAGCTGTGGAACTAATGCTGTGTTTTCTTCATAGTTTGTCACAAATGTAGTGACTGCACAATGAATTCAGGCTTCATGGACTGTGGTTCCATGGAGTTTGAGCTTTAGAATATAAAATGTTGACGTTGGTTTTGTTGGATTTAATTTCTCTGGAAAGTAGTTTAGCTATAGATCATTAACTAACTTCCAATCTACTTTTATCCAGGGTTTTTAACTTTTTAATTAGGAAATTTTCTCACAGAACAAATTCCCCTTCAAAGACTTTCACGGTGCCTATCATGGCCGCTAACGGCTTGGGCTGAAGCCTAATCAACGGTAATTAATCATCACGTTGTGGTTGTTTTCTTTTTAAACAACTGGTAAGACAGCTTGATTTAAAAGTGCCTTCTCTAAGGTATCCACTCAAAACTATTAATAACTTGTTACCTATCTTCTACATAGGCACACACATGTGTATACACCATGAAGGGATCTTTCATAGAAGAATTATTAAAGCTCCTATTTTTGGCTATTCAAGCATGGTTTTACTACACTGCATTGAATATGCAAAGTAGAATGTGACTGTATAGATAAATGTATATGCATGTATTTAACTGACATGCTTAGAATTACATAAAACATATATTGCCCTATCATACTAGATTTCCTTGTCTCAACTAAGAAATGCCATTTATTACTTCATCGTCATATGAAATTTTTGTGCACGTTTTCACTGCTATAATGTCATATTTAAGGCAGCATTTCTTTTCTATTGCTAGAAATTAAAATGCATGAACAAAAGCAGATCAGATCTATGTTGGTGATAAACAAGAACTCCCTAGTCTATAATCTCCTGAGCCTGGTAGAAGCAGCCCTTAGTACCACTCTCAATGATCCTCTACCACCCAGGGATTCCCTGGGCAATGTTTCTGCAGAACTGCTTTATACCCTGCTGACACTAGTCCAGGGGACAGTAGCTCCATACCCATTCCCTGCTGCCATCTTTGCTTGAAGTCTCTCCAGCTTTTTCAATTAATGACTATCTTTTATTTTAAGTCTGGATGTGGTAGTGCATGCCTGTAATCCCAGCACTTGGGAAGCTGAGACAGGAGGAGCAGTGTGAGTTTGAGAACAGCCTGGGCTACAAAAGTGAGCTTAAGGTCAGCCTGAACTGCATAGTGAGACCCTATCTCAAAAAGACAAAAAAAAAAAAAAAAAAAAAAAAAAAAAAAAAAAAAAAAAAAAAAAAAAAAGAAAAGAAAAGAAAAGAAATGATACACATCTTTCATATGCCATTTTATTACTTGTTTTCCAGCAAAGAAATTCTCATATCTTCTAATAGAGGAAATTTCTGTTATTTGACCTTGAGAAATATTATTGACTTTCTATGTATTTTTCTTATTTTTGACGTGAATTGTTCCTCATTATTTTCTGTATTTTTTTTTGCTTAATCAATGTACTTTTCACATTTTATTTTATACTAAAAGAGTGACTGAGACTATTAACATGGTTCCAGATTCCACATGTAAGATGCGAGAGAGAGAGAGAGAGAGAGCAAGAGACAGAGACAGAGAGACAGAGACACAGAGAGACAGAGACACAGAGAGCAAGAGATAGAGACAGAGAGAGATAGAGGGACACAGAGAGAGAGCAAGAGACAGAGACAGAGAGAGACAGAGAGCAAGAGACAGAAACAGAGACAAAGAGACAGAGAAAGAGAGAGAGCAAGAGACAGAGACAGACAGAGAGAGAGGAGGAGACAGAGACAGAGAGAGACACACAGAGAGAGAACAAGAGATAGAGACAGAGAAACAGAGAGACAGATAGAGACACACACAGACACAGAGAGAGACAGAGAGACAGAGAGAGGAGCAGAGAGAGACACACACACAGAGACAGAGAGAGCGAGAGGGAGGTAGAGAGAGGGAGAGGGAGAGACAGAGAGAGACATACACAGAGAGAGAGAGAGAGAGAGAGAGAGAGAGAGAGAGAGAGAGAAAGAGAGAGAGAAAGGGAATTATTTCTACAGATTGTGGTTGGTAGTCTAAGTCCTATGGTCCCCAGAGGCACACAGAGTCAGCAATTGAGACTGGGCATGGTGACTCACACCTGCAATCCCAGTGCTTGGGAGATTGAAAACAGGAGAATCACTACGAGTCTAATCTGTGGAGTGAGACCCTGTAGACCCTGCACTAAGTATACAAAAACAACGAAAAGAAAAAGATGCTAAAAAATTTCCACTGAGCTTTGAAGTAGCTAGCTCAGCAGCAACAGGGGACCAGAACAAAATTTATAAGCATGATATTGTTATTTTCTAGGCTGAAGAAAGGAGTCTACAAATCCTTGACTTTGTATCCTGAAACTTACTCATGATTTGTGACAACTATGAGAAAAATAAGAATGAACTTCTGTGTTTTAACCATAACCTGGTTCACCTGAGAGATATAGTTCAAAGATTTTTAAAATGTTCATTCATTCCTGGTTCTAAAAGATCTTTAATAAGAATACTCAACATTGAATGTTATTGCCTGTGATCTGAGTGTAGGTGAGGACATTCTGAGTTATCTATGGGAGTCCCTCATGAAAAAGGACTTCCTGAATTACGCCAGAAAGTGGCAACAGTGATGGAAGAAATGTTTTCAAAATGAGAGGGAGTATTTTGAGGGGGCATAATGACAAAGTTTTCAAGTGTACCGTCCATTTGGGTCACATTTCTATGCTCTATGCACTAGTAATCCATCAGACATAAGATAACCTAAAAGTCTTCATGCAACTTTTTCATCCATGTACCCCAGAGTCAAGATATATATATGTATATTTTTTTTTCTGAAAATGTATTAGAAAATTAGAGAATAGATTTTGTTTCCTCATGACTAGCTTTTTTGGGAAGTTATTGATGTGCTATTTCAGTGTACATATAGATTTAGATTTTTTTCAAATAGAATTTGAAGTGGCAAATATAATCTTTGTGTACCTTATCACAGAAATATTTGACTAGAAGTATCTCCCAATATAGTAAAATTATTAACATATTAACATAATAAAGGATTTTATGTCATGGAAAAAGAAGCCAGTGTTTTTTTTTTTTTTTCATCAAGAAAAGAAATGAGGGTCTGGGGAGATAGTTCAGTAGAATAAGTGCTTGCCTGGCAAGCACAAGGCCCTGAGTTCAAGCCCCAGTTGCCGTACAAAAGCAAAACAAAACAAATCTAATTTGACAAACTTAAACAAAATTTCAGTGGTTTATTCTTTTCTAGCATTTACGGAATAAAATATGAAATAAGTTTTTGGTAGTCTGACTTTCTGAAGAATTAGTACGCATGACAGCGAAAGCTTTGTTGTGTTTCTGTTTGTCATAGTTCCACGCATACCCTTAGTGTAATGTGTACACAGTGGGAAGTGGAAGACAGCGACTGAAAAAACATCAAATGTCTGAAATGTCTGCGGTGTTGAGCAACAAACGAGTCCCACAGCTCACTTGCTTTCTGAAATAATCTCTTGTAGTTAAGCAGCTCTCTAATTAGCAGTTACAGGTGTTTTTGATGTCTTTGAACTCTCTTCCGGAGACATAGCCACAGCCCATTAATAATACACCTGCAGATGGAAGTACTGCTCCTAGTTATCTGCGTGGTGTGGCAAGTCGGGTAAAGGGATGAGCTGGCTTAAGAACCGGTGCTGCGTTACATCTCCAGCTGCGACTGGAACACTATTCTCACACTTTATTACACAGGGAGCATGGAAGTAATAGGGCTCATGCTAGGCTGCCACCTGGCATGCTGATGACCACAGCCACCAAAGAGGGGTGTCTTTCCTGACACTGGTGGCTGCAGCAGGGAGAAGAGGAATGATAAAACAGCAAAATGAGAGGCTTTGATCTCTTTGGGGGAAGAAGCTATGCAAAGGAGAACCTTTCTATTATTTTTATTATGCCTCTTCCTGGAAGCTATGATTTTTTTCACATTATGTGGGCTTGTCAGTTGTCCACCTGTTCAAGGCACTGTAGCTTCATTTCTCGTTTTTAAAGTTCATGCTTCTAATTGAGAGACATTGATGTTTCCAGATTCATCCTGACAGACTAATACCCAGAAAGAGAGGCCTGCTGTCATTGGGCATTTTGAATTATGTGTTTCAAATTGCCTTTGATGGTGAAGATACCAATTGATGAACTTCACTCCAACCGTGTTGTGCTGGTCTTGAGCTGTGTGATTGAAAATTGCAGATGTTGGATAACACCCTTTTACTATGTTTGTTTAACAAGTAAAACCTTAGAAGAATTATACTTCATGGAGTTTCCTTTTCTATTGCCATTTAAAGGAAATTAAAAAAGAATACTTAGTATCTCTGAACTGCAGTTTCTAGAAAATGTTCCAAACCAGGTTCTACATAGTAATAATTCTTTTTTTTCCCCCAAGAGTATTAGTTTTTTTTTTTCAAAAAGCTAATTTGAGGGGAAATATATTATATTTTAATTTTGTAAATCTTGGTTTGTGAAAAGTACTTTATAGGGAAATAACTAAAATTCGGGCTGGTTTTTTGAGGCAACCCTTCTTGACTCTATTAAGCACCAAATATATCAAAGTTTTTCTAAAATAAATGGATACACGAGGTGTAGTTATCATATTCTCGAATCTTTCCCTGTAGCCTCTTTCCCCACCCTGTACTTCATCCTCAAGACCCCCTTCAGATGGTTCCAGTCCCCAGAAGGCAGCCAGAACCTAGCTATGACCTGGATACTGGGCTCTATGAACTCCAGTTCAAAACTCTCTGAGTTTAAGGGCTAGGTTTGCAGCCCAAAGTATTTATCTGAAAACACGTCACAAGACCTGCAAATTCAAGGGGAGGGGAGGATGAGTTACTTCTTGAAGCAAGGAGTAGCGTGTTTAAATAGCAAGGAGAACTTTCGGTGGCTGTTTTAAGAATCTTCTATCCCATCCTATATACCAGCCTCTCAGTAAAAATTTGTACTCTGAATCTTGTTGAGTGTACTTTTAGTGTTAACTTATGTATTAATTGAGGTAAGGCTAGCTGTTGGGTCAAATTCAGAACTGAATTTCAGAGGCTTCATACAACTTTTTTGCTATTGTTGTTTACCTAACAGCTTCAGGTCGTACTGCTCTGATTCAACCAATAATTCAAAGATTCAACCGCTTTGTGTCTTGTCACTGTTTCGTCTTCACCATATGCTTTCCAAACCTGCTATCCTTATAGTGAGACATCAAGAGATAAAGCAACATGGAGATTCACAGAGAAGTTGCTATGGTTTGAGTGTGGAAATGGTGGTACTCAGTTACATGTCCACACCTGACTGTAAGGGAGGGAGGCTGGGAAATGTGATCTGGTGACAGGGGGTTTGGTGATTGCTATGATTTATGCCTGGCTGTCCCCCCAAAGCCTCATGCAATCATGGGGCGGGGACTTCTGAAGTTTGAGACTTGACCCATGATCCACTGGGATTATGTTTTAGTACTGATGAGATTATGGGTCTGAGTACTGCTGGGAGTTATAGGGTTGGCCTGAGGTGGATAGGCTAAGGCAGAGAGCCTGAGGTAATTTAAAGAGAGACAGAGAGACAGACTTACACTGTTGCTCTGCTGCCCTGATTGGTTCATTGCCTCTGTCGCCATTGTTGCTGTTCCACCGCCATGAACTGCTGCTCTCTGCCATGTGCCTCTCTGCCTTGGATGCAGCCGATTATGGGCTGAAACCCCCAGTAACTGTGAACTAAATAAGCCTTTCCTTCCTTTATTTTGGGTGTTGGATATTTGTCCCAGCAATGAGAGAAAAGTAACTAAGACAGTGATTAGCCAGGCCCTCCACCACATAGAGCTCCCCACCCCCTCAGATTTCCTCTCACACTCCCAGTAAGGAAAAATAACTTTCTTTGGATATCAAGAAGCTTGCTCTTTTATCAGAATTTTTTTTTTTAAATTTTTTATTTTATTTATTTATTTTCTTGTTTCAGAGCCTTTGTTTGTTTATTCACTCATTTTTACAGCCGGCTCAGCCCGCCCCGAGGGCAGGGCTGGCGCAGCATGTGGTGCCAGGGATCGAACCACAGTCCCTGAAGCCGCCCAAGCTTTCCCAAGCAGGCGCTTTAGACCACTGAGCCATCCCGCCGGCCCCTTATCAGAATTGTAAAATAAACAGAATATGTAGATCTTTCATGGAGGCAAGATCTTTATGTATTAGAATTTGGAGATATTAACAGAAAAGCACTGAATTGAAATGAAAACCAAAATCTGAACAAAATTCAGAACAAAACCAAATTCAGAACAAAAATCTCAATTTCCTAAACATATATTAAGGTACAACGATAAGAAAATGGATTTTTTTTTTGTTTTTTATATTCGTCCAATGACTTTAAAGTTTTGTCTATCAATTATCTATCTATCTATCTATCTATCTATCTATCTATCTATCTATCCATTACAGCTATCTGAGCAGTAAACACATAAGTAGAGTTAGATATAAAGATTTGCATTGAGTGAAAAAAGATGGGGAGACAGCCAGAAGATTCTGGAAGAATTTTCAGAGTGTGATGCAGGGTCCTGCCCCTCAGAAAGAGAGTGGGAAAAAAGGTGGACAGGAAGAAGGGAGAGCAAAAAGTATGGAAGGAAGATCTTAGGCCTCTGAAAAGTTTTAACACAGCTTCAGCAAGGCTGAAAGGAAGTCATCCACCAGAATTCTGCTATCCAAGGAATGCTCCCTGCATCTTCTGACAAGGGGCTCCATTTTTGGCTGGGAGTAGTCTGGGAAGGGCAGCTCCATCACAAACAGGTTATTTCAGGATGTTATAATGAAGACACTTGGTCAGCTATGATCCTGACAGGGAGATCTGAGGTACATTATCATGGTTGCTATGCTAGGAAGGCCTTTGTTCCTACTGCATAATTTGAAATTAGACTGGCATAAAAATAAATGTTTAGCAGTTGTTGCAGAAGACATTTATGTAGATTTACTCCTTGTCTGTTCCTCTGGTTGTACCAAAATGCTGGTCTGAGAAAAAATTCTAGGGAGGTAGAATTTTAATTTGTGTAATGTGTGTGTGTTTGGCCTAGAATTTTGCTTCTATATTGCCAGACTCATATGAGAATGTCAAAACTAATAAGGGAAAATACACTATCCAGTCACATCTCGGATGGACTCGGCTGTCCCTTTCTATTCTCCTCCTAACTGCTTTCAACTCCATTATCTTGCTAGCATCGTTTCTGAGACTAAGCGCCAACTCCTCCCTTTGTCTTTCTTATATTTCTGTTTATGTAGCTCATCAGAATAGGATTCACATAATAACAAGCATTCTTAAATCTGAAACATTTCTTCACTTCTAATAATCAGTAGGGAACAGAAGGGTAAGCTAGGTTTGAGCCAGGCGTATGCTGCTGCAATAGCACACGTGAACACGCTGTGTTACATTAGATTAATATGCTGATTTCATTTGAATTATGGTAGGAAAGATGTCATGGAGAGGCAAGAATTCAGAATTCTGTGTCCTTGAATTGCAATCTTATTCAATTTTATTCTAATTCATGCTAAGCAAAAGAGCTTAAAATTAAAGTGTAGGAACAGTTTTGATTGTCTGCTTTAGAAATGATACGATTTTCTTCACACTCTAAGATGGATAAAAGTAATGATCATAATCTAATCAGAAGAACAGACAACTCTCTTTCCAGTGGCTTGTTACAAAATGTGTGATTGATTACAGGGGAGGTGGAAGAAAGGCGCGCAGTAGACTCAGTTGGCTACACTTGTGTAAGTGAACTGCTTTCCCAAATTTAATATGCTGGCTCTGTCACCCATCATTTGCTTATGTAGAAGAAAAGCACAGGGCATTTAGTAATTTTGTAGAATTTGGGGCAGATCAGTGTGCCTGCTGTTATTATTCATGTTCTGAGACATCTTTGCGCTCATCAGAGAGCCAATAAATGGATTTAGTAGGGACACATTTATTGCTAGAGGGAAAATAGCCCACTTAAAATTTCAAATGTTGTAAAAGCTCTTACTGTATGTGAACACTGCAGTGTTCTGATACAGGCTGGGAAGAAATGGCGAACAGATCTTTGTTCTACCGTAAAAGATGTAGGATTCCATGAAATCGATGGGACAGGAAGTAAGATGAACTGCAATAGCAAAGAAACGTACAATTTGCTTCATTTATTTCCCAGTTGCTGCTTCAGGTGCTAACAGAGAGGAGAGAACAAATGGAAAGTTCTACAGAAAGAAGGGCCGGCCAGATAGCTCAGTGGTTAAAGTGCCTGTGAGCAGGCTCAGGAGTAGGGGATTCCATCCAACCCCGACCGCTGTGCCTTCTCTGTCCCTAGGGCACGCTGACTGGACAATTGAGACTGGGCATGGTGGCGCACACCTGTAATCCCAGCTCTTGGGAGGTTGTACACAGATGGATCGCGATGAGTCCCATCTAATAGTGAGACCCTGACCACCCTGTAGACCTTTCCCTAAAATACAAGAAAAAAACAAAAACCCCCAAAACAACATAAAACAAAACAAAACAAAAAGACAAGAAATGGTGTTCATTCTATTCACACATTTACGTTCAACCTCATGGATACTTTATTAACTGACTTGACGAAATCAAGGTGATCGTGACAGTAGTATTAAGAATGATCATTCTAATTTTCATAATGATTTTTTATTTCTTTTAATAAGAAATAACAATGTGACTGTTTCAAAACACATTAGTAGTATTCACAATAATTGATACAACATATATTGTTGTTCTCAGAGTAGTTATTTAGAACACAGGATGCAGACATGATAATTTTTCTAATCATTGTTGATACAAAAATTTCTTCTGAGTGAACTAAGAGAAAGTAGTTGTACACATAATCCAATATTCCTTAATCGTAGTGGGTTATTGGCAGAACTGGCAATGTCAGAAGCTGTTGATTTAAGCACTTTAGAGCTCAACATGCTAATCTAGCTTTACATCTTATACCTCGTGGTCAAACGTTTCTGCTGGGTGTTTAAGGGCAAGTAATGTAAGACCTGTATAACCTGTATAATGTAAGAACACGTAACTTTTGTATCTCCCAAAGTCAGTCAAATCCCCTCAGGATTTACCTTGAAACCATGTACAGTGCTTTGTAAATCTGTTGTCAGCATCAGCCGTCTGGATGCGTCATGGCTATTGTTTGACGAGTTTGCTTTCTTCCACAATGAATTTGTCTAATACATAACTTTGCTGCTCTCATTTTTATGGCTGAAAAGACTGAGGCTTAGCCAAATCTGAGGATATTTCCAGTTCCATTTGCATCAAGGAGCAGCATGACCATTGTTTGTTACGAATTAGGAAGAGTGTATCTGTAATTTTCTTTTAGTCACATTTATTTAGAGAGATCATTTGAATGTCTTCTATACCCCGAAGAGCACTAGTCTCAGTGTCTAGACCTCCTCTTAGAGGAAATTACCCTTGTACAGATCTTTTTGAATTCTTCAGGGACAGAAGAAAAAGCTCCCATATGTAGTTTTGAGGAGCTCTGCCTTTTGCTGAATAGAAGTTAGTAAATATGATGCTTCTTGGGTATTTTTCATTACTGAGTTTTCATTCTGTCCAATTCTACACCATCTTGTCGTGTGTACAATTAGAAGCTCTGAGGCTCTTCAGTGCTTCCTTGCTGTTTTTTTTTTTTTTTTTTTTTCATCTTCTTCAAGATGCAACTTACAGAAGACAAATAGAATGATGTGAGAACAGGGATTAAGTGTGGTGGGAGTGTGGCTAGGTGTTTCCAGCTATCAGATTTCAAATATGTAAACATTTGAACTATTTAAAAAATATCAGTGACACTAAGTAAATGGTGCATGGTATTTGCCTCATTAGCTGCAAGAAAACCAAGTGTCCCAGCACTGATTTTTATCTTTATCTTTGAAAATCTCTTCAGTAAATATTCACAGGGAAAACATAGAAATCTCTTTTACTCACATGATGACAGCTCATTACATGCTAAGGCCAGGATTAAGGCAATGAAGGCTGCTAAATATCAGTTGTTACCTTTTCTTAATACTTAATTTAAAAACTAACACTAACAGAAGCTACTATCTCTGAGTTAACATAGTCAAGAAATGCTAAAGGAGATTTTGGAGGAAAATTACAATATAAATGTTTCATACTTTAATTCAATGATCATGTGTGGATTTAAATTTTTAAGAAGAAAACATGAACATAGTTTTGAGCTCATGTGCTGCATGATTCGGTGGCATAATGAAGCTAACAAAAATTATCTGTGCTGGAGGAATTAGAAATCAGTATTGCTGTTGGTTGGGTGACTAAAGAGAGATTTTTATATATAAAAAGGACTCTAGCCAGGTAGATAGCTCAGCTGCATAACAGCCTGTCAGCAAGTGCAGGGTGCCTAGTTTGCTTCCCAGTACCACACCACACACATGCGTGCACACACACACACACACACACACACCCCTGAAAAACTTTAAGTATGATTTAAAAAAATAGCATATGGTTATATATGTGTCATATAATAAAAGAAATGTATGTTAAAACTACATACAAAGGTAACAGTATGTATATATAATACACACATATAATATAACATAATATAGTGTAATATAATATATCTGAAATGCAAGTTAAATTTAATGGTATTATCTCTATTGCTGGCTTTCTATCTGACAGTTTTGTCTGATGTAATCATCAAGGGTTTTGTGCAGCTCAAGAGAGAGAACAACTGTATATCTGAATGACAGAAAGTAATATATTTCATATTATTTTTTGTATATTAGTAAATAATCTTTCCATGAAATGATATGTTATGAAATATTTGTATTTCAATTCAATTGAAGATGTTAACCTACATGAAGTGAACAGAATTTTTTTTTTTTTTTTTTTTTTGTCTTTTTGAGACAGGGTCTTGCTATGCAGTTTACGCTGGCCTTGAGCTCACTTTCGTAGCCCAGGCTGCTCAGACTTGCACCGATCCTTCTGCCTCAGCCTCCCGAGTACTGGTATTACAGGCGTGCGCCACCACTCCCGGCAACAGACTATATTTTGACTATAAAAATTATTGCTTGATGCATGATGTAACATATTAATCCCATATTTTATTTGAAAGAAAAGACACCTAGGACACAAACTGTCAATTTGAGCCAACTTTTAGTTTTAATTTTTATGGTTCTCAGTGTATATCACTATGCAGCTTGGACTCATAGTGATCCTCCTGCTTTCAGCTTCCCTAGCGATAGGATTACAGGCATATGCTATCATATCTGTTCTTGGTGGCTGACTCAGTGCATCTGGGGAGCAGGGCCAGCATGGCATGTGGTGCCAGTGATTGAGTTACAGTCCCTGTGCTTACCTAAGCTTGCCTAAGCAGGAGCTTTGGTATTCTGATCTATCTCGCCGGCCTTTCTTTTAGTTTTAATACCTGTTGACCAGGCACTGGTTGGTTAGGGCATATTTCAATGGCTACTATAAGTAAGTACTAGATACTCTCACTGTGTTTCAGCCAAGAGTGTCTGAAAGGGTGGAGTGGCAGGCAGCAGATGTGCTCCCAGGTGTTCATTCTTTGAACATTGATATTCACAGAAAATTTCCATGCTCTACAGTTAGAATATACAACTTGGGGATTGACTTCTACATAATGGGTGCTGGTTAATCTAGATGGGCAATTTTAGAAATTACTTTCTGGGTTTAATTTAAAGAGCACTAATCAATGGTTCTATCATTCTTATATCTGAGTTATGTTAAATGCGTTGGCATTTCAAAGAAAGTTACGAGTGCCTCATATTTGTTTAAAATTCTCTCTTTTTTTTCTTTTCCCCCTTCTTTTCTTTGAAAGTTGACATATTGCATATTGTCCTCACAATCATTCTACAGAGTACAGTGTGTGGGTATGACCCACCTCCCTATTGATGTTGCAATGAAAAAAGAAAGAAAAAAAAAAAAAAAAAAAAAAAAAA
>PVJA010014528.1:0-47031 GCA_004027025.1 Myocastor coypus | reverse complement strand
TTCTTCTTCTTCTCCTTCTCCTTCTCCTTCTCCTTCTCCTTCTCCTTCTCCTTCTCCTTCTCCTTCTCCTTCTCCTTCTCCTTCTCCTTCTCCTTCTCCTTCTCCTTCTCCTTCTCCTTCTCCTTCTCCTTCTTCTTCTTCTTCTTCTTCTTCTTCTTCTTCTTCTTCTTCTTCTTCTTCTTCTTCTTCTTCTTCTTCTCTTCCTCCTCCTCCTTCTTCTTTTTCTTCTTCTTCTTTCTTTTGTGGAAACGGGGATTGAACTCAGGCCCTTGTGCTGTGTAGTTCTTTTAAGAATAAGTTTCTGTTCAGTTCATTTGTCCTTTTATTAACTGGGCTTTCTGTCATAATTTTTTGAGTTATTTATGTATTCTAGACATTAATCTTCTATCAGAAGAGAAGCTCACCAGCTCATCAGGCTGCTTTCACTTCTGATTGTTTTCCTAGCTGTTCAGAAGCTTTTTGACTTGATGTAATCCTGCTTCTTTATTTGGTATAGGAAGCCTTTCCCTATTCCTATGGGACTTCTGGTGGTTCCCCTATGTTTTCTTCTAGCAGTTTCAAAGGCTGAGATCCTATATTTAGGGTTTTGATCCATTATGGGCTAATTAGGGTCTCACGACCAGAGGTGGAGGGACAGACATCTCGTTCCATTTGTCTGCATTTGGGTGTCCACATCTCCCCATACCATTGGTTAAAAAGATGCTTTTTGCCAATGTACATGTTTGGTCTCTTTGTTGAGAATCTGATAGCTATAGGTGTATAAGTGTGTGTGTGGGGGGGGTGTTCTTTTCTATTCTGTTCAACTTATTTTTTCAGTGCTATCCTGTTTTATTACTATAGCTTTGTAGTATATTTTGAAATTTGGTTTTACACATTGCCCAAGCATTATTCATTTTCTTGGGCTTGCTTTGGCTACTCTGGATCTTTTCTGTTTCCATATAAACTATGGAGTTATTTTTCTAGTTCTGTGAAGAGTGTCATTAAAATTTTGATGAGGATTTCATTGGATCTACAGATTGCCTTTGGTGATATTCCCTTTTAGACAACATTAGGGGACTGGGGAGTTAGCTCAGGGACACAAGTGCCTACCTGGCAAGTGCAAGTTCCTGAGTTCAGTCCCTGGTTCTGCTAAATAAATAAATAAATAAATCAAACATTAGTTCTGCCAATCCATGAACACGGGAGCTATTTTCATTTTCTAGTGTCTTTTTCAATATTTTACTTCATCATTCTATAATTGTCACTGAAAATCACTAGGTATTTTTTTTTGGTCTTTTTGAGACAGGGTCTCGCTATGCAGTTGAGGCTGGCCTTGAGCTCAATTTTGTAGCCCAGGCTGGTCTCGAACTAGCACCAATCCTCCCGCCTCAGCCTCCCGAGTGCTGGGATTACAGGCGTGAGCCACCATGCCCGGCTTCACTAAGTATTTTTAAATAATCACAAATTAAATTGCTTTACTGATCATTTTCTTAGCTAGTTCGTTGTTGGCATATAGAAAAGTTACTGATTTCTTAAGGATGATTTTGTATGCTGTCACTCTGCAGAATTTGTCAAATCTAAAAGTGTCCTACTAGAGTCTTTAAAGCCTTCTATGCATAAGAAGCAGAAAGGATAGAAAAGAAAAATGAAAAAAAAAAAGATGAAGTGGGAGCAAGGCTTTGTAAATAAGGAGAAGGGTTGAAGGGAGAAAAGGGGATGGAAAAAAAGAAGCACTGAGATATATATGCACACGTACGAAGTCCCTATAATGAATATGATCAATATGTATATTTATATTGCACCAATAAACTCAATAAAAATAAGGTGTAAGAAGGGGTGAAGTGGGGCCAGGGAGATAGCTCCGTGGCACAAGTGCAAGGCTGTGCGTTTGAATCCTGGTCTCACCGTTAAAAAAAAAAAAAAAAAAAAAAAAAAAAAAAAAAAAAAAAAAAGAAGGGGTGAAGTGAGAGGATAGGAATGAGGAAAAAAAGAAGCAAATTATATCTGCACAGGAACAAATTCCCTGCTCATATTACATGTATCTAAGATGTACCACTAAATAAAGAAATCTAATGCAGTTGTGTGTGCACGTGTTCTCGTGTGTGCATGTCATACTGTTGATTAAACGCAAGGCCTCACTCATTCTTGGCAAGCACTATAGGGCTGACCTACTTACCTAAGCCAATAAAGCTAACTCTTTAGCAATAGTTCTACAACAAACATTCAAGTCCCAAGTCTGTGGTCTTCTTCTTAAAGCAATACTTAGGACCAAAATTCTAGAAATTGTGAAGAACCTCAATAGTGCCCCATTTTGTGACGCTGACTCTTCTTTCCTGAAACTGATCAATGGCCAGGGATGTGAGACCCATTATCTCAGCACCAAGGACAGAGCCCAATTACCCAGCAAGGGGTGTCCAGTTTTGCAAGTCTGTAGCAAACACATTTTTACGAGTTCAAATTGGAACTGCAGAAAATTAGTGCTACAGGCAAGTAAAATGTTCAGTCTTTTAGAGATAAAGACTTTGAGTACTAAATCAGATGACCCACTTAAGATTCCAGGGCCGAGGACATAGAACTGAAACCTGTGATTCCCGGCTCCACATCCTTTCATTGCATTGCATAGATTTTTATTTTTGGGAGGGGGAGGCACATTTGAGGATTGAACCTGTACTTTATACTGAGTTAAATCTCAAGTTATTCTTTTTTTTTTTTTTTTTTTTTTGGAAGGGGGAGAAATTCTTGCTAAATCACTAAGTTGTCCAAGCTGAGCTCAAATTTGTAGATGTCCTGACTCAGCCTCATAGAGCTTTGGGATTATAAGCATATGGCTTGCAATCCAGCACCACACTGAACCATCCCCTTACCCCTCTGCATAAATCTCTCAGTTGTCAGGGTTCAGTCAGTGCTGGTGCCAAGAGTGAGCATGTTTAGGAAATGGGGGCCGGGTGGCAGAAAATACAAAGGAAAGAGAAATCTCTGTTGTTCCCAAATCGAGCAAGCTTCTCTTATTACCTTCTGGGAGTGCGACCAGTTGGAAAGAAAGCACAGGTAATGAAGCACAAGTAAGTGGGTCGCTTTTGCCAAGATCACAGCTTGAGAGAATGGATGGCAGAAGGGAAGCCCCAGACAGCCAAACTCAGACCTAAAAAACAATATGTAGAGACCATTTCTCAACTCCAAGCCTCAGCCAGTCTGCACCACATACAGAGCCCCCGGAAGACTGTACACAACACCAGGTTCTTAGTGTTAAGCACAAGCATGGTCTCTACCTTCAAAGGTGCACTCTCCAGCAGGCCTGAGTCACTAGGCACACTAGGCAGAACAAACCTTTGACTCTCCCATGTATGACTGCTTGCCCACATAGAGGAGTGGGGGTGTGAAATAAAGACACCTTACACAGACACGTGGCCCTAAGGATCCACCTCTAAGTAGTTTGACCCTTCCTGAAACACCATCCCCAGATAGTCTTTCTGGGTAAGATAGAGGGAATGGTGAGGGGTGTTTTGGTAATGGATTTTTTAGTCTATTGGCTACATATAGTATCCCTAACCATAACCTTTCCTACCAAGAAGAAAAAGGCATTCACCTGGTCTCACCCTAAACTTTATAGGCCAGGATAACAGCACTAACTGCAGAGATGCAAAGACGGGTGAGTATCAGCACAGAGGCCACATGAGGCCAGCGGGCTGCAACCCAAGGGCAGCTTTCATTTTGATGAGCCAACACAGCCCTTGGCCTTCAGCTTGCAGATTAATGAATTCTATCAGTTTTCCTAATGAAATTTGGTCAGATTTGGGGATACTGATGCACATTAACTCATCTTTCATGAATACCAATGAGTAAGACCAGACTGTCAATTAAATCACAGTGAGAAATATAACTGTCAAATGATCAGAAACCTACTCAATCTGACCACAGTCTCTCTGTGGGAGCCAAATGATAGAAACATTGAAGAATCAGCCAAGATAAATTAATTAAAATATCTGATTGCCCAATGGCATCAGGTTTGTGAGGCCATTTCCATAAATGAGATTCACCTGTCGGCATAGCGGCTCCTCCTGACCCTTGCCAGATGAGCTCTCCCTGGACAGGGATTAGACAGGCTCAGTTGCTCCTACTTGACTGATTCCTCCTTCTCTGCTTCAGTTTCTAACAAATTTCTCTTCTGATTGACACATCCTATATGCATGTGTGCACACAGGCACACCTACCCTCCCTTCATTTAGCACAAGTCCTTTTTATCTTGCTGGTATTTCCTTCTGTATTTATCTGTGTAGCTACCCTAGTGTGCTATAAGATGGTCAAGTAGTTTAACTACTACCTTCTTGCCTACTTTAAGAATTAAAGGTTGAACACTATGTTAATTGCATGTTGTAGCATCATAGAACACCCCCAAACATAGTATCTCTCAATCATTCTTGTTTATGACTTCTTGTGTACCCATGGGTCAGCCGATGTTGGCCAGCACTGCCCCTCCTGCACATACATGGGGCTACTGAGAGTCTTCTGCCCTAAACTACAAATAAGATTGGGAAGGATGGTGTTCATTCTCCTAACTTCATAGCTAGCCAAACATGACACTATTAAGGAAGAGGGGAGAACCAATAGGCAATTTTTCCCATAGCCGATGGTGAGTCATTGAAGAATTCCAAGGGGGAGAGTAATGGATCTCATTTGCATACTGGTACAGTCCCAAGGACTGCTGTGTGGAGAAGATTGAAAGTGGTAAGCCTATGGTCCTCAGCAAAGGCCCTAAGTGAGTAGTCTTTCCCATAAGACAGAATGACATAGCTGTCCTGTTTTTCCCTGCTCCCTCCCTCACACTTCAGTTTCCATAAGGAATAGGTCATTGTCCCCACCCTGATAATGGTGGGCTACTACCATGCCTGGGTCACAAAAGGTAAGAAGATTGACTCAGGTAGATTTAGATTATTCAGCCTGTTTCCAAAGACCTTGCAGGGTCCTGGAATATACAATTGGGTTGCGATCTTCAGCCAGTGTCCACTGGAGTCACATGTGCCACAGGAAATAGCAACGCAGGGGGTTCACTCTGAGGGTCAAAGTGTGGGCAAATGGGTACAGTGAGTGGCACTTGTGCACAGAATAGGGGAGCCATGCTTCTCTCACCCATAGCCCAGACAAGTCAGATTTGCTTAGAATAAGAATGTTAACCCCCAACCTGACTTACTGAGAACATCGTGGTTGTTTTCTTTTTTTCTTGTTTGTTGCCATTTTTCTATTGTGAATGCACATTTGATTTTTATTTATTTATTTATTTATTTGGTACAAGTGTCTCGCTGCGCAGCTCAGACTCATAGTGATCCTCCTGTCTCAGCCTCCCAGCCCTGTGCAGGCATGCACCACCACACACGGTTTCAGTGGTTGGCTCGGTGCTGCGCAGGCACAGCATGTGGTTCTGGGCATCAAACCCAGGTCCTTGCACATGCCAGGCAGGTGCTTAGATCGCCAAGCTATATCCTGGCCCTACACATGCTTTTAGATAGGAGAAAAATAAAACAAAAAAAGCACACAGCCCAGAAGGTTTCTCTGCTGTGGCTCTGGCCAGAGAAAACCTTATTAGCTCCTGTCAACCAATCGAGAGGGTTGCTTTGGGCTTAGCAGAGAAACCCTCCTGCACCAGACCTCCCCAGCTTGAGCACACAGCCTTTGCCATTGGCCTGCGGATGCTCCCTCCATCCTGTTGGTCACCTCTGGGCCTGCCCTGCTGCCCACGCCTTGATTCTGTTGATCCCATCAAACATCTTCCAGGTACCTCCTGTACAGCAGGAGCCGAGGATACAGGATGACGACGACTTGGCTATCAGCCGGGGCGCTCACACGGAAAGGCCCATTAGGACTGCTCTGCTCTGGCTGTAGGAAATTGGCTGGTGCTGAATTTCTATGCTCCCTGGCAGATGGAAATGGAAGGGTCTAGGCCAGAAGGGAACCCCTGTGGGGAGAGAGCTGATAAGGGAGCTCAGACTCTGTGCTACCACCCTCGACTCCAGGGAAAATCCAGACTGGAGATAAATGTGCCTGACCTATTATACTCGCCACCTTCCACCCCAACACTCCAGAGGCCAGGCCTGCAACCTGGATCACTGCTTGGTTGCTAGTGGTCTGCAAATGCAGGGGACCAGAATCTTCCCAAAAAAGGATACCGCGCTGTGTGTGTGAGCAGCTTTCTTTAGCTGCCCACCCCTGCCCCCCCCCGGCCACACTGCCTTGATACACCCTGTCATCACCTCTTCACTTGCTCCAGCTGCCACAGAGCTGGGCCTTGCACTCCCCACCCTGTCACTCTTGAAAGGCTGCCTTTGGTCAGTGGGTTTCTGTGTGAGGCATAGAGGGAGGTCTGGGCCTGCTGAGTGGGCCAAGGCTCCCATCTGCCTAGAAACAGCCTCTCAGAATTGGATCCAAGATGACTGTTTTCCAACCCAGTTCATTAACGTCAGCGTCACCTGAAACCCTAGACGGTGTCCACTCAGGACTCCCAGGTGGCCCTCTAAGCCAAAGCAATGCTCCCTCCTCCACAGGCAGGAGGCACCATTACGCTCCTGGCTTTTGCAGAGTGAGATGGAGACACCACTCTGAAAAGTCTCAGGACATCAATATTTCATGCCGCGGGAGCTGTCTTTGTTTTTATGAGCATGTCTCCGGCTGCCAGATGGGCAAAGGCTGGCAGCGTCATCCATCACCAGGCTGTTCCCTCCTCAGCAGCCTCGCTGACTGCCAGGGCCCACAGGCTGGCCTCAGCTGTGGCCTGTCCTCTCACTCAGGCTGCATGGTAGATGCAGCCCCATCCCGAGTACTGTGAGGATCACAAAGGAAGCCAGACGCCAGAGCTTAGCTCGGGGGACTTGCAGATGGACAGACCTCAGGGGAGGTGGGAAGCAGCTGGCTCCTTTAGGACCATGTCATGTGCGGCAAGCAGAACGGAGGTGGTATCCCAAGTCTGAAGCAAAACTAGAAAACTGTGGCTCAGAAAGACCAAAGGAATTGTCCAGGATCACCCAGGAAGCTAGGTAGCAGAGCCCAGCCCAGGTTCCCTCCAGCACTCCAAGGTCTTCTCTCTAATCCAGTACCATGGATGGGCTGGATAATCCAGTACCACTGGATGGGCTGGCTCATGGCTCTCTAAGACAACTAAGACAAAGGCTGGCTGCCATAGACAAATTCTGCCCAGTGGCAACTGAAGACTCGCTGTAACACCCTGGGTGACCTTGGACAAGTCACAGCCCTCTATGCCCAAATAAGTCTGGGATCAGAACCAGTAACACCTAAGCCCCCTCCTGTAGCTGCATCTCTTACCAGTGATCACCCTCTTTACCTCTTCCCTAGCACAGGAAGTAGTGGGGTGCAGTGGGGGCCTACAGCGAAGGTAGTGGCAGTCCAGGGATCACTGTGCATGCCTGGAAAGGTTGTACAGAGGCTGCAAGGTCACCTGACAGTTCTGCAGAGGGGCCTGCACGTTGAGAAGGCCGGAGCACACAGTGCTGATCCCTGCTAGCTCTGCAACTCCAGTCTCAGGATCTGTGCCCCATACACGAGGAAGAAGCAGAGTTTTACAGGCTAAATACTGCAGTGGTGTTTCTTCTCACCCCCTGCACTGGAAAATGCCAGCCAGATATCTGGAAAATTCCCTTTCAGTGTTGAGGAACTGTGGTTCAGAGGGGTAAGCAATACACTGAGGCCACGCCACTGGAATTTGAACCCTGGTCTGTGTCAGTCCAGAGCTCTCTGTTCTTCAACGCTGCACTGAAGGCCTCTGATGTGATGATGTAGGGGGCACACTCCCCACTTGGAGCATGCTGGGTAAGCCCTCAATACCCTCCTCCATATCTCTTCTTCCATTCTACAAACAAATCTACTCTCTGCTTCAAGAGATCCCATTTATACTATAGGACTCAGCTCCGGTTGCTCCTGCAAGATGAGATCTTTCCTTCCCAACACAAGGGTTCCCTCCTCTACCCTACCCTGAGTCCTCCCTCCTCTGGGAACCCACAACAAACATGTCTATTATTTCTCCATTTAGCTCATAGCTTCATTTATTAAAAGCCTCCAAAGGGGGCTGGGGAGATAGTGTAGTAGAATAAGCGCTTGCCTGGCAAGCCTAAGGGTCTGAGTTCAATCCCTGGTTCTGAAAAAAAGGAGAGAAAGAGAGAAAGAAAGAAGAAAGAAAGAAAGAAGGAAGAAAAGAAAGAAAGAAAGAAAGAAAGAAAGAAAGAAAGAAAGAAAGAAAGAAAGAAAGAAAGAAAGAAAGAAAGAAAGAAAGAAAAGCCTCCGAGGAAGCGGGCTCTGAGCAAGAAGACATCCATACATTTGGTCATTCCTTCAAGCATCCGATTGCGGTTCCCGGTATTTCTAACACTCATGGGTGTACGTCATTTCTGCTTTACCTTCCCCTGCTCCTACTACATCTGTCTCCCGTCGCAAGCACAACACCAGGGCACTTACTAGGTGCAAGCGGTCCTGTGCATGTGTGAAGAGAACCTGCTTGTGCCACAAATGTCTTCAGGTACTGAGAGATGAAGTCATTCTTCCCCAGCCTGAGACAGTAGCAAGGGAAACATAACTGGAAGTGTTTAGACGTGGTGACAGTTTGTTTTCTAACTCCACAGAAAACTGCTTCTTGCTCATTTCTACCCTTGGATTCACTCACCTGTGCCTGCAGATTGCCTCTCTCGCCCTGCTGAGTCTAATTCCGTTACATACTGTTGAGATAATGCAGCCTCCCTCAGGGGTACACAGCCCTGCTCACCCTTTTGTCCCAGAAACTCATGTCCCAGAAGACAAGAGTTTAGGTCAGAAGGGCAAGCCTACACCGAAGCCTGAGAGGCCCCAGGATCTGATAGGGGAGCTCGTTTTTCATACCCTGATGTCCAATTGGACAGATGGAGGCCCTGGGCCCCTGGCCCTGCTCCCAGGTTGGGGGTTGTAAAAGATCCAGAGGTCACAGTGGAGAGCAAGGAGATCGGGTTCTTGGGCAAGGACCAAATTGGACTGTGTCCCTCAGCCTGCATGCTGGAGAGAGGAGAGCAAAGGATACCACTAGGTAGAAAGCCAGAGCACCCAGGAAGGTCAAGCTTTGCCTGGGCAGTGCTGGAAAGCATGAGGACTGCAGCCACTGAGTGGCTTATCCTGTGCAGCTGGAGAAGAACCCAGGAGTCACGCATCAAGGAGGGCACTGCTCAGGGCCCGACCCATAACCCATGCAGAGTACCTTCTCTTGCTCTGTTTGGTAGACTGCACTTTCATGGAAAATTTTCTTTGAATAAAAAGTCAGAAGGGAAGAGGAAGAAAAGGAAGGAGAAAAATGACAAGAACAAGAAGGATGACCTGCCCTGCCTTGGATTGTAGATGTCCTGGGTCTCCGTCCTGGGCTCCTACTTCCTCCCTAGATACCCAGCTTCAGGCTCAGTCAGGTGAGGGGGTGACACTAGGGCCCCAGCTGGTTAATCACACCATGACTGTGAAGCAGGTGATGACCTGTGTAGATGCTGCCTGGCTTCTGTGCCCCGCTTCCTGAGCGTGCGCCCTCTAGGCATGGGACAGTTGCTCCTCTGGCCGTCCCAGGGCTCTGAGAGGCTCATCTCCACTGGGCGCCTTCACTGCTGCACCCTTTGCTCACCCCAAATCACTCTTCCTTTAGCTCAGAAGTTTATTCCCAGTGGAGGCCTTGCTGGCCTCCTCAGGCAGCCACTCCTCCCCTGGCCCCTTGGCCACCCCACTGCCCTGAACACAGTGCACACCACTACCACACAGTGTGCAGCACGCATTTCATCTAGGGAGCCTGAACACCTGAGGCAAGTATGTCCTGCACCACCTGAAATAAATGCTCAAAAAAAACCAAAATGACCACTGTGAAACATGTCATTCAGTGAGTCTTTGGGATAAATCCTGGGATCTATTTCCCACACATTTTCCCAATCATGGCTTTTGCATATGAGATTCACATTTGTTTTCTCTTCAGCTGAATCCTCTGAGAAAAATAACAGGTTCCAGAGCTGTTGAAAGTTCAAATAGAGTCCTGAACCCATCTGGCCCACTTGCCTGCTGGGTAAGGACTCTCAGCCCACCTCCCTCTTTTGTTTTGACTCCTCCTGCCCAAGCTCCAGTCCTGAACTGATCTGGCATCTCATCTGGCAACCCATCTGGCCCTCGAGCCTACCAGAACTCCTCAACTCCAGAGCTCCAACTCCACCCACAAACCCAACCCATGGGGCCTCACAGCACCCAGCAGCCCGAGCTCTGACACGCAGCCAGGCACTTCTGGAGGGGAACCAACTTGGGGGATTCAGACCAAACTCCCATAGGTGCTAACAGCATAACTTCGCCAAAGTGCAGAAATCACTTCATACAAAATGATAACGACAAGAAGTAAGATGCAATCTCAGGGCTCAAGCCCACCCAAATCAAATACAGGAGACACTACCATGGAAGAAAATGACAATCGTGCAGACAAAATTTCTGAATCGGTAGCATCTGAGGTAGACAGACAAGTGCAGAAACATATAGAGCAACTCAGATCAGAGATAACGTGTGAAGTAAACAAAGAAATGCATGAAGTGGAAAAACGTATAGAGGAAACCAGAGCACAAATAATATCTGAAGTTAAAAAAGATATTTCTGAATTAATAGCATCCAAAGTAGGGGAACAACTAAGAAAGGTAGAGAGAACAGAACAGAAATAATCTCTGAACTAGAGAGAGAAAGGATAACTATAATGAGAGACTTCGATACTACTAAAGAAGACATTGATTAAAAAAAAAAAAAAATTAGAGGAGAATAGAAAAATGAGGGATTCCCTGACAGAGCAATACAGGAAAGAAATAGATTACATGAAACAATTTGAAAGAGATATACAAGAAAATAAAATCTCAATCACAAGTTGGCAAAACTGTGTGAATGAAAGTAAAGATAGAGTTTCAGATCTTGAAGACACATATGCAGCCAGTGAAAAAGTGACAAAGGACCTCTTAAAAACAACTAGGATGCAGGAAAAAATAATTCAACATCTGCAAGATGATGCAAAAATGAACAACATGAGATTAATAGGAATCAATGAGAAAGAAGGACTTAACACAAATGATATAAAAAGAATATGGGCAGAAGTAATAGCAGAAAACTTCCCAAATATGAGAAAGCAATTGGACATTCAGTTAAATGAAGCATACAGAACTCCAAATAACATCAACCAACTAAAAACACACCCAGTCATATAATAGTCAAGATGTCAGAAATCCAGCAAAAAGAATCATATACTAAAATCTGCTAGAGAAAAGAAACAGATTACATTTAAAGGAAAATCCATCAGAATAATGGCGGATTTCTCTTCACAACCATGAAGTCAAGAAGAGCATGGAGCAGAGTCCTCCATGAAAATAAATTCAGCCCAGACTACTATACCTAGCAAAACTCTCCTTCAAGTACGAGGGAGAAGTGAAATATTTCCACTACAAGGAACAACTAAAGAATTTCATGACATCAAAGCCAACACTACCCAGCATTCTAACAAATATTTTAGAGAGGGACCAAAATGACCCGATTTTAACAAACGAGAACAGAAAGATCCCACCAAATAGAGTAACCAACTAAACATAGGAGGGAAAAGTGATAAACAGTAGCAAATAAAAGTCATAAAAAGTCAGTACATTTCAATTATAACCATCAATGTAAATGGACTGAATTCTCCAATTAAAAGAAGTAGACTTGAAGAGTGGATAAGGAAACAAAGCCCAACAATATGCTGTATACAAGAAACACACTTAACTCATAAAGAAACCCACAGGCTTAAAGTTAAAGGTTGGAAAACAATACTACATGCTCCAGCACCTCAAAAAAAAAAAAGCAGGGGTACTAATCCTGCTTGCAGACAGTCTAAACTTCAAAACAAGATTGACCAAACGAAATAAAGAAGGCCACTACATATTGGTTAGGGGAAAAATTCATGACGAAGAGGTAACACTCATAAATATATATGCACCCAACACGGAAGCAGCAAGTTATATAAAACAAACCCTACTGGACATGAAAACTCTCATATCCAATACCACAATCTTAACAGGAGACCTCAACACCCCCTTATCTGAAAAATATAGGTCAAGCAGACAAAAAATTAGCAAAGAAGTAGTACAACTGAAGCAGAACTTTGAACAACTGGACTTAGTGGACATACACATTCTTTTCAGCTGCACATGGGACATTTTCTAAAATAGATCACATATTACTCCATAGATCATGCTTAAGTATATGCAAGAAAACAGAAATTATCATGCATATTATCTGACCACAGTGCAATCAAATTGGAAATAAATGACAAAAGAAACCATAGGAACTCCAGGATTACATGGAAATTAAACAACACTCTTCTCAGCAACCAGTAGGTTACAGATGAAATAAAACAAGAAATTAAACAGTATCTACAATTTAATGAAAATTCAAACACAACCTACCAGAATTTGTGAGATACAATGAAAGCAGTACTTAGAAGGAAATTTATACCTCTGAACTCACACATTAAGAAAATAGTACGGGAACAAATAAACAATCTTAGCACCTAAGCCAACTGGAAATGGAAGAGCAAATAAAATCCAAAACCCAAAGGTGGGAGGAAATTATAAAGATTAGAGCAGAAATTAACTCAATTGAGACAAACAAACAATATAAAGAATTAATAAATCCACAAGCTGGTTCTTTGAAAGATTGAATAAGTTTGATAAGCCCCTAGCTAACCTCATCAAAAAGAGGAAAAAAAGGACTCAAATTCAAGTAATAATGAATGAAAAGGGTGAATTTACTACAAACCCAGCAGAGATACAGAGGATCATAAATAGCTACTTTGAGAATCTTTACTCTCACAGAATTGAAGACACAGATGAAATGGACAGATTCCTAGAAAAATACAAATTACCAAACTGAATCAAGAAGATATTAGAATTCTCAATAACCCAATAACAACCAAAGAAATACCAAATGTAATAAAAAAGCCTACCGACAAAGAAAAGTCCAGGACCTGATGGATTCACCACTGAATTCTACAAGAAATTTAAAGAAGACATAACCCCAATACTCCTCAAACTCTTCAATGAAATTCAAAAGGAAGCAATCCTTCCAAAATCATTCCTAGAGGCAAATATTACCTCTAGGTAATGCAAAAACTCTCAATATAATCCTCACCATGAGAATACAACAAACCATCAAGAAGATTATACACCACAACCAGGTAGGATTCATTCCAGGGGTGCAAGTTTGGTTCAATATACACAAATCTATAAATGCAATACACTATATCAATAAAGCCAAGACCAAAAATCACATCATCTTAATTGATGCCGAAAAGGCCTTTGACAAAGTCCAACACTCATTCATGTTCAAAGTCCTACAGAAAATTGGAATAGAGGGCCTCTACCTCAACCTGATAAAAGCCATCTACAACAATCCAACAACTAGCATAATTCTAAATGGGGAAAAACTGAAGTCTTTTACTCTCAAATCTGGTACAAGGATGTCCCCTGTCACCACTCCTATTCAATATAGTTCTGGAATCATCAGATACAGCCATTAGACAAGAAAGAGAAATAAAAGGAATAAAAATAGGTAAAGAAGAAGTAAAACTTTCACTATTTGCAGATGACATGATAATCTACTTGGAAGACCCAAAGAACTCTACCAAAAAGCTATTGGAATTAACACACAAATTCAGTAGCATAGCAGGCTACAAAGTCAACACACAAAAGTCAATAGCATTCCTCTACACAGATAACAAACACACTGAGAGAGAAATTAGAGAAGCAGTACCTTTTATGATAGCACTAAAGAAAGTGAAATACTTAGGAATTAACCTAACTAAGGAAGTAAAAGACCTTTGCAATTAAAACTACAGTACTCTGAAAAAAGAGATCCTAGAAGATTTCAGAAAATGGAAAGATATTCCCTGATCCTGGATAGGAAGAACCAACATTGTGAAGATGGCCATACTCCCTAAATTGTTATACAGATTTAATGCAATTCCTATCAAAATACCATCAACATACTTCACAGACCTGGAGAAATCACTCCTAAAATTTATTTGGAATCAAAAAAGACCCAGAATTGCAAAGACAATTCTGGGCAACCAAGGTAAGGCAGGAGGCATTGCAGTTCCTGACCTAAAGTTATACTATAAAGCTACAGTAATAAAATCAGCATAGTATTGGCAAAAAAGTAGACCTAAGTATCAGTGGAATAGATTAGAAGATGCAGAAGCAGATAGAAACACACTCAGCCAGCTTATCTTTGACAAAGGAGCCAAACACAGTTACTGGAAGAAAGATAGCCTCTTTAACCAATGGTGCTGGAAAAACTGGCTCTCTACATGCCGAAAACTAAAACTTGACCCTAGTCTATCACCATGCACTAAACTAAAGTCAAACTGGATTAAAGATCGAAATATTAAAAGTGAAACATTAAATCTCCTGGAAGAGAAAGTAGGAGAAAATCTTGAAGACATTGGTGTATGAAAAAAATTCAAGGAACAAATATCAAAATGCACGTCTAACACTTGACAGCATCAACAAATGGGACCTCCTCCAGTTAAAAAGTTTTTGCACATCAAAAGAAATTATCAACAGAGTGAAAAGAACGTACAAATTTCAAAAAGATTTTAACTATTAAGAGCTCAGCCTTCTTTTTTCTTCCAGCGCTGGGCGCCAGCCTTTTGTGCTCTTCACTCCACCACTGCCCAGCTCCTGCAGAGAGCTGAGGCCATGGGTTTCGGAGACTTGAAAAGCTCCACCGGCCTGCAGGTGCTCAACGATTACCTGGCCGACAAGAGCTACATCGAGGGGTTTGTGCCCTCACAGGCGGATGTGGTGGTATTTGAAGCGGTCTCCTGCCCCCCGGCTGCGGACTTGTGCCATGTGCTGCGTTGGTACAATCACATCAAGTCTTATGAAAAGGAAAAGGCCAGCCTGCCAGGAGTGAGGAAAGCTTCAGGCAAGTATGGCCCTGCCAGTGTGGAAGACAGCACCGGAAGTGGAGCTGTGGACAGTAAAGATGATGATGATACTGATCTCTTCAGTTCTGACAATGAAGAGGAAAGTGAAGAAGCAAAGAGGCTAAGGGAAGAACGGCTTGCACAGTAAGAATCCAAGAAAGCCAAAAAACCTGCGCTTGTTGCCAAGTCTTCCATCTTGCTAGATGTGAAACCTTGGGATGACCAAACAGATGTGGTAAAATTGGAGGAGTGCGTCCGAAGCATTCAAGCAGACAGCTTGGTCTGGGGCTCCTCTAAACTAGTTCCAGTGGGCTATGGAATTAAAAAGCTGCAAATACCGTGTGTGGTTGAAGATGATAAAGTTGGAACAGATATGCTGGAAGAGCAAATCACTGCTTTCGAGGACTATGTGCAGTCCATGGAAGTGACTGCTTTTAACAAGATCTAAAATTCATCCCAGATCATTGCACTTCAAAAAAAGCTTGAGGGACAGTCAAAAAAAAAAAAAAAGAAAAAGAAAAAAGAACTCAGACAAAGGTCTTCTATCTAGAATCTATAAAGAAATGAAAACCATTAGGGTCCCAAAATTCAAAGACCCAATCCAAAAATGAGCAACTGAGATGAACACACACTTCTGAGAGAAAGAAATTCAGCAAGCCTATAAATACATGAAGAAATGCTCCACATCGCTAGCCATCCATGAAATGCAAATTAAAACAACACTTACCTTACATATCATCTCACCTCAGAAAGAATGGCTATCATAAAGAAATCAACCAGCAATAAATGCTGGAGAAGCTGTGGAGAAAAGGGAACGTTTCTCCACTGCTGGTGGGAATGCAGATTGGTGCAACCATTATGGAAAGTGGTGTGGAGACTCCTTAAAAAGCTAGAACTGGAAATCTCATTTAATCCAGCTATCCCCCTACTGGGAATTTTCCCAGAAGAACTGAAAACATCATATTATGGCGATATCTGTGCACCTAAGTTTATAGCAGCCTAATTTGTAATAGCCAAATCTTGGAAACAACGAAAATGCCCATCATTTGAAGAATGGTTAAAAAAGATGTGGTATTTTTATACAATGGAATATTACTCAGCTATAAAGAATGATAAACTGTAAGACTTCATATATAAATGGATGTGTACTGAGCATATACTCATAAGTAAAATAAACCAGGCCTACATTTGTAAATATCATATAGTCTCCCTAGTATAAGAAATCTAAAGAAGAAATTAAAATGGAAAGGCATAACACAGCTGAATAGAAATCAAAGATTTTTGAAGCAACACTAAAACTACGCTTGGAATGCATGTCATTCAGGACTTCCAGATGTGTGCTGCTTCTATTGTAAACTCAGTTACTGCTATATTCTCTCTCAAGTAAATGATTGGTTAACAAAAAGATAAAAAAAAAAAAAGGTATTAAATGAGAATAAGAGACTAGGCAAAATACCATAGGCTTGACAGGCTACAGTTTTGTACATCCTTATGTTTCTAAATGTCTTTGTAAAAATATGTAACTGCTTTTATCTCAGTCTGTAGAGATTTATTAGACTATCAGTGCTTAAAGGAAAATACCAATGTCAAATCTAAGATGTATGATATTTAGAAAGGCAGTGAGGTTGAGCTCAATTACCTATGTTATGAAGTAATTGTATCATGAAGCTTTTCTGCTGGAGGGTTGAGAATGTAAGTTAACAGACCAAAAATTGGAGAAAAAGAAGGGCTATGAGGATAGCCATCATTTTGGCTCTATTCCCTCAAGGTCAATGAGGACTCGGGACATAAGAGAACCTGTGCTGTAACATCCTATAACCCAGGGGCTTCCCAAATTTTCTGTTCAAGGAGATTATGGGACCTCAGAGGAAAGGGATAAGTGAAGTATAGTGTGCCTAGGGAGAGTCACTTGGGAAGAAAATGTTCTCTCAGGCTTTCACAGAGAGCAAACTGGTCAAGCATTGGCTGTGACTTGTCCTGATGGCTGACACTGACAGCAGTTCTACAAAGCATTGCATATGGTTCCAAAGTTAATCCTGAGGAGATTTGACCCTGGAAAATACAAATGATGAAAGTTTTGTTAGACAGGTCTTGCTTTAGCTTACACTTGATCACACAGAAGAAAAGCTTAATTACGAGGCATAAAAAGCAGAGCTAGATTAGTATGATGAGCTGTAAGAGGCTTAAATGAACAGCCTTCAACACTGCCAGTTTCACAGGTAACCCGCTGCAATTATGAAACATTGGACTATGTATACAACTACTTCCTCCTACTTCAAAGAGAAGAAAACGTTTTCCTCTCTATTTTTTTTTCAGAATCAATATTGATTAGAAAATTTGTCATGTCTGTACCCTGTGCTCTGTATAACATTTGTGAGGACAACAATATGCAATGTCTCAACTATTGTGAAGGTGCTACTAATATGTTTTGAAACTCTCATATTGTTATCTCTTATTAAAGGTAATAAAAATTAAAATTAAAAAATTTAAGTAAAAAAAGTCCAAACAGAAGTACCATTAAGACTCTTGCTAATGAAATTAGAAAGGTAGGAATTCCATCTTTAGGGGAAAAAATTAGAAAGGTGGAGCTCTCAACTTTAAAAAGTCCACTTCTCTAGCCAGGCATGGTGGTACACGCCCATAATCCCAGCACGTGGGAGGCTGAGGCAGGAAGATCAGTGTGAGTTCGAGACCAGCCTGGGCCACAAAAGTGAGCTCAAGGCCAGCCTGAACTGTACAGCGGGACCCTGTCTCAAAAAGACAAAAAAAAAAAAAAAAAAAAAAGCCCACTTCTCACCTGGTATTTATGGCATTGTATTACTCAGCCATGACCTCCGCTGATGTTTGACTTCTTTCCTGGCCTGGTAAGCTGCCTGGTCAGGGAAAGCCATGTTCCCACAGCACATCTGTATCACAGGGCTCATCTTCCGGGGAAACGCTTGCTGTTGCTTCCCGGAAAGGCTGCCCCTCTGGACCAAGAGCATCATAACTCAAGCAACTAGCAGTTTCTATGTACAATAACTAGCACAACACACACAGTGCTCATCGACTTAACCAGAGTAAGAGATGTCTGCACATATCGATGTGTGTCTGTGAGGGCCTTTGTCGCACTAGTTGGCACATGGGTCAGTGGACTAGAAGGAAAGATAGTGCTAGACTTTAAGTGGCACTGCGCAATAGGCTGGGGACCCATAAAGGATGAAAAGCAGAAAGGGAAACTGGTTTCTCTTATTTTGAAGCTGCTGACTTCTTGGGCTGAGCAGCTTCTGGCTTTTCCAGGTCTTTGGCCTATGGATGACGGGGGCGAGCAGAGATGGCTCTCGGCACTTGTTCACATCCCACTGTGGACACCACGGTGCCTACAGAGAACCTGGCTACTCTAGCATCTGAGGCCAGATATTCTCCTCTCTCCCAGGCCCAAGTAAGACCCTTAGGGCCCAGAAAGCCACAAAGCCCTCTTCTGTGTGCCTCAGGATAGAAGCCTGGAAATCGAAGTTCCTGACTAGCTGGCTGAACTTCAGTAGCTAGACTGCAAAAGCTCATATCCCACTGGCTCCAAGGAAAACACTTTACCTGTGCTCCTTGGCAGGGGTACCTATGCATGTCCTCAAGAAAATAAGAATGCACTTTCCCCTCAAGAAAATAAGAATACCTTTCACAAAATAAGAATATTTTGAGAATATTCTAGAAAATTCTGCAAATGTGGAATTTGCTTATAGACACTGAGAGTTCAGCTCAAACAAGAAAAACCAATCCACTCCTACAAATTTATTCAAAGAAAATGAAAGCCTATACACAGAGTGGGACACCCATGCTCTCGGCTGCTTTATTCATTCTAGCCAAAAAAAAAAACAAAACATTCAAATATCCTTTAAGAAATAGAGGTATAAAGAATTAGTATGATATCCATACAACTGAATATAGAGGAATTAAATAGTGATACATGCAGCAACAAAACTTCTGCTGAATGGAAATACACACTCACACCCTGTGGCTCCATTTATTCAAAGAACAACCGACTTCTAATGACAGGAAGCAGATTCATAGTTCATTGGGAAAAAATTGGGGTAGGGAGCAAGGGAAATATTACAAAGGGACTCGGGAAAGCCTTGGAGAGCCATGGGATGTCACGAGCTTGTGGCTTCACAGGTAGGCACTTCTGTTGGACCTAATCTAATTTTACAATGTTAACATGTGTGGCTTACTGTATACTGCCTATACCAAATAGAACTACTTTTTCCCAATGGTTTTGAAAGATCTGACATCTGGAGAATTATTCTTCAAGAAACTTGGCAATATTCAAAATCTATACCTATAAAGTAGGCACTTGCAGAACTAGGAAACCAAGAAAAGAGAACTGCCTCCCCCATCACTCCGAGCTTTGAAACAGTTACACAGAACAAGTTAGAAAACACAGTCCCAATCAACTCCCCAAATTTACTGATGAGGAAACTGAGGTTCAGAAAACTGTGTCAACTTACCCAAGGCCACACAACAGGTAACCCTAAAATTCGGGTTTCTTATTTTGAAGTCAGGTGTTATTGTAGAGCACACAATATGATAAAGATGAAAGCTAGATACATCCAGAAAGTTCTGGAGAAAATCCTGGTTATAAGACAAAGTATTAACATTTAATATATTTTGAACACCTACTATAGGCCAAGCACTTCTAGTGCCTTAGTGTTGTCTTCCAGCTGTCTTTTTTTTTTTTTTCGCCCTTTGGTTCTATTTTAAAGAAAAGAAACAACTTTCAAATAGCATAAAATTTCAAAACAAGATTGTAGGAAAGTAACAGTGGTTAGTACACTGCAAGTTGCTATTGTTTGATCAATTTTTCATAACTATATCTTGTAATATGAGCAATGACTTTGAAAATACTTTTTAAAATCATGACAGGGGAGCAGTTGCAAAGTTAGGCCTTGGGTAAAATCGCAGTCACACCAATGGGTTCCATCCCACACCCTGGCACCTAGTACAGTGCCAGGCATGGAGAAGCACAATAAGCATCACTTGAAACAAATAAACAGAGCTGGCCTTTCCGAATGACTTAGCCTAACAGAGACCATTCTACCTGGGTTTAGCAGCCTCTACCAAGATGTATGAAGAGCACTAGCATGAGAGCCAGGCGTGGTGGCGCATGCCTATAACCCTAGCACTTGGGAGGCTGAGGCAGGAGGATCAGTGTGAGTTCGAGACCAGCCTGGGCTACAAAAGTGACCTCAAGGCCAATCTGAACTGCATAGTGAGACCCTGTCTCAAAAAGACAAAAAAAAAAAAAAAAAGAGCACTGGCAGCCTTGGGATGGTGCAAGTTTTCATGAACTCTTGCAAAACTGTGAGCAAAGCCTACCTCACCCATGCCACCCCTGCTCCCCCACCTCCTGTCCCCAGCCTTTCAGATGTCTTACTCCTCAGAGAACGCTAATATTAGTTTCAAGGAGCACAGTGAGTGGAACAGAGCTGGAGCTAACACCCGCACATCCGAGCATGGCTGCACCCCACTAGGTGGAGGACAGGTGTGTGTCCCTAGGGCCGGGAGGACAGGTGCATCTCCCGGGCACAGCTTCCTGCTGTGGACAGCAAGAAGGATGGCAGGCATTCTGGGTCCCCCACTCACAAGGTGTCTACTGTCTTGCTCACTCTCACAAAAAATGGCCAACGAGGTAACCCAGAGAAAGCGACAAGTGGGGAATCGGAAGAGGACGGTAGAGGAAGTAGAGCAGCACTACTCACAGGGAGCCAAGGACCGGCATTCTTTATTGATGAACTCATTAGCTATTGATGAGCAGGCCTTTTGTGCTCCCGCCCTCCCTCCCACCCCTTTGGATCTGAGTTGTGATGGGCTAAGGACAACCAGGAAGGGTCCCAATCTGAGCTCAGATCATAACTCAGACTTTGACTCAAGGAGACCAACGTAAAGCAGTCAGCAGGCTTTCTCGGGCTTTCTCGGGCACCAACAAACGAACTCACAGGAAAAGGAGCACTGCACCAGGTTTTCCCATGTGTAGGAAAATGCTTCAGCTCCCATGGGGAACAGCAGAAGAGCTCCCATTCCAGAGCAGCCCACAACACCCACAAGCACAAGCCCTTTGCAGTCGGGCTCTCTGCATCCACAGGTCCCTGAGAGCAAAATCCCTGATTCCCATAGGATTAGCTTCGCGCCACTCAGCAGCCTTAGGAGATTGGGCCCAAACTGGACAGCTTCAGGAGGAAAGGACCATTTTATGGGAAGGGATGAGGACTGAAAATAGGGCAGTCCCAAAGGAGGAGACTGGGGCTACCTAGTATGGAACAGGAATTCCTTAAACCATGGGGAGGCCTTAAAGGCAAAGCTTGCTGGGGTGGGGGGAGATAGATCCATGGCACAAGTGCCCGCCTGGCAAGTGCAAGGTTGTAAGTTCAAACTCCAGTCCCACAAAAGAAAAAAAAAAAAAGCTGGTGGATTGCAAGACAGCATCATCTAATTTAATGGTAAGGTGCGTCCCTAAATCATTTCAACATCTTGTCATTTACAAAGCACTTGGAATCCACTTGGGATGTATGCTTGCAGAGGGTAGAAGACAGTGACTGAGGGTTTCCACAATGCCAGGAATGGGTTTTAGTGTTACATGTGGATGAATTCAGTGAAGCTTCCCCACAACACTGGATTCTCAGCCCTGCTTTATACATGAGAAAACTGAAGCTCAAAGAGGTTCGGTGGTTCACCCGAGGTCACAGAGCTCACAGCCAAACCTGAATTGGGCCCAAGCAACTGTCCGGGGTCCTTATGTGGTAACCCACTGTGCTTTATTGCCTCTGAGGGATGGAGGGACATGCTTGATATCACCAGCTAGGAAGCACCTGGACACCCGACACACAGTCTTCTAGCCTCAAAGCAGCTGAAGCCCTCATCTCTGTTGCCCTTCCTTGCTGTTTTACCCAGACTTCCTCTTGCCGGTAAGAGCAGAGAGTCAGTACGAAGTCGGAAGGGCAGTGACAGGTGCAGGGAGAAGCATGGAGCAATGCGGTGTCCTCTGCTCTGGCTCTGCTCAGGCAGTTGTTGTTGATCAGATCGGCCCTCCTGAAACTGTCCAAGCCTGGAAGGGCACAAAGAGCAAAGCGACCCTCTCCGCTGCACAGGGTGCTTCCCTGACACGAGTGCTCGTCCAGTGCAGGACCCTGCCAGGAGGGCACAATTGGGCCCGGCTGAAGTCATACAAAAGTCACTACAATACTTCAGTCAGGTCAGAATTTTATCCTCCAGGTTGAAAGGGACCAGACCAAGTCCCTTGCCCAGATCCTTCCCAGACCATATGCCCACAGTGACAAACTGATGCCAAGACCAGTCACTGAGCAACCCTGTAAAACTGAGCCTGACCTGATTGGCATCTGTGACAAGTTTTCTGTAAGCTGGTGAACCACAGGGCAACACAGGGCAGCACCGCCTTCTACTGCCTGCAGGAATATCCTGCATCAGCGGCCAGCTCGACCTCCAGGTCAGGGCTGGCCGTTCACCCTGTCATGGAGTTGGACGCTGCTCTTTCCTGAGTCTACCCTGCACCCCCGCACCCACACACCCACCACTGCCGCATGCCTCTCTCAAACTTCCTCAGACACAGAGACAACCAGGGTGATCCTGTTTCATGGAGGGATAGGATTTCTGAATCCTGGCATCCACTGGGCAGGCTCCTTCCTGCCAGTCCTCCAGCCCACCCTGAAGCCAGCACATGCCCTCTGCCATGGAGAGCTGACCCTGCCAGAGATCCCAAGGATCCACAAGCTGTAGAGGACACACCTTCCCCTCCATCGCTCCTGTGGGTGAGTGCATGGCCATTGTGCTTTCCCTTGACCCAACCTGGAACCTGCAGATGGATGTTGAGGCCCTATCAGAGGCCTCAGTCCTCCTCTCCCTAGAGTCCTGAAGGATTCTGGGGAAATGCAGTTGCATGAGGGACGACAAGCAGCGTGGGCTGACTGGCTCGCTTCCCACCATGCTTTTAGGGACAGCATTGTACTGTGCCCCACATTCCTAGCTGCTTAGTTTTAGGCCTTCCAGGAAAAAAAAGACGTCACTGTTCTCCCTGAACTTTCGAACAGAACAGACCCCAGCTGCCCCCACAGTCCCATCCAAGGTACACATTCCTATTCTAAAAATTCTAGAGCCTTAATGGGATTTAAGGAAGCCCCAGAATCTTCTCATCACCCCCTCCCACCACACACATACACACACACACACACACACACACACACACACACACACACACACAGTCAAAACATACATACAAGTCAACAGAAAAATAGGCTTAAAGAAACCAGAAGCAGAACTTTAGCCAGAAGTGCACACAATAGCTTCTGTGTGTTCTATTGGACACAGGCAGCCTCTGCCACCCAACTTACCCCATGGGCAGATGTTGCAATTCCCCTCTAGGTGCTCTTTTCCATGCCAATCAATGAATTATTCAACAAATATTTTCAGAGGTTCTTCAGTGTGCAAGACAATATATTGTACCAGGGACTGGGGTGATTACAAAGCTGTAATCTTTCCCCAAGATAAATTCTCTGTAGACATTGTTAGAGCTTGGGATGTGGCTAGTGGTGGAGCTCTTAACTTGCGTGCACAAGGCCCTGGGTTCAATCCCAGCACCACCCACAAAGACATTGCTATTATTTCTGCTTTACAAATGAGGAGATTGAAACAAACAGAAGAAGGGTGAGTGGCTAGCACGAGGTTGTACAGCTTCTGAAACCCCGAGCATAGCTATGGGGTGGTTCTTCGGAGGTGACCCTAGGAAAATAGCTCAAGATTATGGATACTTACAAAAAGGAAAGGCTGACATTTGGCACGTTGTTGTTCAGTGTCAACCCTTAGCCACAGGACCAGCCGGAGCCTGGGCTGCCTGTGCGGGAGAGGGGTAGAGCGGGGAGAGAAGGTGCAGCCAGTGACTGCTGCCTGCTGGAGCAGGGCCTCTCCACCCCTTTGGGGATGTGACATCACCATAGACCTGGCCCTGGCTGCAGAAAGAAAATGAAGCTGAGGTCCCACCACATGATGGACCAAGGCATACACTGTCCACGTGCCAGGCTGGCTGTGACAGGATCATCTAGAGGTCTCCAGTCGTGGGGGCTGGACCTAGTCTGGCTGAGAGAAAAAACACCCTGTCTGCCACATGAAAGGGACAGAAAGGACTGGAGGGGCCATACCAGCATAGCTACAAGGGGTGGGTAAGGGGGAGCAGCTCCCACAGGCTTTGGAATTGAAGGGGTACAAAGATCAGGGTGAAGGATGCCTTTGCCTGTGCAGACCCCAGCAAGAGGAGAGAGCAGGGCGAGGTCCCTCAGTGAGAGGGGACAGAGAAGGCCCAGATAAGTCTGCAGGGCAGAGTCACCACAAGACAGCTACTTTCAGAGCAGCCAGCCTTAGACCTCAGCACACGGTGCTAAGAGTCCGATTGTCTTAGTGTCCCTCTCTGAAGTTAATCTCCCCGCTTTACAGATGACAAAACACAGAGGAGAACTGCCTAGTGCAGGGGTCACAGAGCCAAGGCGGCAGCTCAGGCCTGCTGGACTCATGGTGAAGCCGCAATGCAAAATAAGCTGCTTCCTGGGAGGAGGAGACACACAGGATGCAGGGGGTGGTGTAAGCTTAGGTGAATCCACAAATGAGACATTGCAAGATGTCCCTGAGAAGCCTAGGGCAGATGGCATGCGTATCACTTGCCTTCATTGAGTCTGACTGCACTGAGTGAGTTTCAGAATTAAGGCCAGAGAAGGGAAAGTCAGGTCCCGGCCCTGCCACTTCCTGCTTTCACCACTCTGAACCCTGCTGGCCCCAGGTCTATAGAAGGGAGATGGCGAAAGCAGGCTGTCCATCTCGGGTCTGCTGTGAGCATCCAACGAAAACACGGATGGGGACAAATGTAAAAGCACGGGGTTGTACAAAGGCGAGTGGAATCCAGCATTTACAGGGTGGAAGAGCCGCGGGGCTGGACTTGTCCCCCAAAGGCTCTTCCCAGGCTGTAGACCTTCTACACACTCGTATTAAGAACCTAGGAGACGAGGTGCCAGAAGTGGATAATCACGCAGGAGTTTCTATGTTTGCCTTAATGATGAAGGAACTAAAACTTAGGAAGTTAAAGTGGCTCCCCAATAGCTGGACAGCTAGTGAGAGACAGTGGCAAAACCTGAACTGGTGTCCACTGATTCCACATCCCATGCCCTTCTCAGTTAGTAAACTGGCTTCCTAAAAATTGGTGAAATGCAAAAAAAAAAAAAAAAAAAAAAAAAAGAATTGGTGGCTGAAGGCAAGGTTGGCAGAGGTAGAGGATGAAATAGACATGTCTTTTATTTTATCATTTTATTTAAAACATTCCTTTTTTTTAATGCTTGGGACTAATTAAAAACCCAGCATCTGGGGAGAGCAGGCAGGAGAGCTCACAGAGAAGCCAAGGCCAGCAGCTGCCTGCCCTGCCACGCCCGGTACTCAGCAGCCAAGTACAGCTGACTGCTGGGAGGCTTTGTGCTGCTCCAGCAGAGGCCCCTGGGGAGCACACAGGGCCTGGAGAAGGACCTGGTGGAGGAAAGGCACACGGCTGTGTGGAGAGTGCAGCCCGCCTCAGCGCCCTCCCTGCACTGCCCCCCTCCCCTCCCCCAAGCACCTGCTGGGAGCAGTTCACACCCAGAAAGGAGCAGAAATCCAGCCCAAAACAAACGTCATGGAAAGACATGAGCCAGAGCTGCCTCACTTAAAATGCAGGCACTGGTGGGACGAACACCCCAGCCACCACAGGTGAAACTCACAGGATGGTATTCAGGGCCCCACGTCCAGGATTTCTCGGCCATCTCTCCCAGTACCTCACGGGCAGATGCATCATCACTCCAAGGCTAACAGGAAGGCAATGCAGGGTCTTCCAGCAGAAAGGACTCAGGAGGTGTTTTCCCCAGAACAAAAGTGTTTCCCCGCGAGGGCAGCAGAAAGCTGTTCTGGTCACCATGTTAGTAGCAGTACAATTGGAAGCGCTTGCTGTCCTGCTGGAATGTATTTTTTGTGATCACTCCTTCCAGCATCACTGCAACTGCTCAGATTTTAAACAAAAGAGTTCTTACCTCCATCACTCTGTCCCTTAGGAAGATAGCTTTGTCCCTGAGCAATCCCCACAGGAAGAGACCAACTGCCCATGCTGTGCCCACCAACACTCAAACAGGCAAGAAAGCCACGTGCCCGGACACACAAGCCCCCTCCCCACTCTCCTCGTCTTCTACAATTACTCCAAGCAATGGAACACATATCCTCCTGCTCTGCAAGGCAGAGACAAGATGGGGAGAGGGACGGCAGGGCACACCCAGAACAGCAGCATCTGTGCTGAGGGGGTGGGCTGCCTACTGCGGAGCTGCGCATGTGAGTTTGCCCTTGTGAGTCTGCATATTTGCACCTCACTATGCGTCTTCATGTTCTGGAGTCTTAGTAATATCATATGCATCATGTATGTGTCTGTGTGACTGCTTGTGTGAGAAGGCACACGTGTCCACATGTAGCTCTGGGTGTGTGCATGCGTGTGTGTGTGTGTGTGTGTGTGTGTGTGTGTGTGTGCGTGCGTGCATGGGCACACACCCAGCCCAGGACAGAGTGCACAATTCTGCCTAAGAACCACACCTGGCAGCAAGTCTGCTATAGTGAGGCAGAAGATGAAAGGACGAGGGCTGGGTTGGAAATTATCCCACTTGGGTTTGAAGTGTAGCTCTACAATTTAGTGGGCAAAAGACCTTGGACTGCTCACACACCGCTCTGGACCTCAGAGTCCTCCGCCAAGTGGGGATGGCAACCCCTATAAACTAGGGGGCCTTGGGTGGCTCAGGTCACGTGGAGATGTGTGATAAGCCTGAGTATCAGCACATGGGGTGATCCGCTCACCATAGCAGAGGCTGAGAGCACGGGCCACAGAGTCAGCCTTACCCTCTGGGGCCTCGGGGACATCCGTCACGTAATTTTCCCCTCCCGGATCACCACACACCTTTCGTGGGCCCTATGTGAGGAGGAGTGGCCTCACAAAAGGCCCCAGCAGCACCAGCAGGATGTAACACACATTTTGCTAGTAAACGGGGAGGGAAATGAGAAATGGCCAGCTCTACCCGCCCCCCAACTAATACCAGGTATGCGCATTCACTGAGCACCCACCTAGCGCTAGGGGCTTCCTGCCAAGGGGGTCACCTCCTTACCGCACACTTGCGAGGCAGGTACTAGTGAGGCCACTCGAAAGATGAGCAAACTTAAGGGAGAAAAACGAGCTGGCTTTCTATCATGTAAGCAATAAGTTGCCAAACCATGGAAAGCCAAACCCATCTGTCTCCAGAGGCTACACTCTTAGCCCAGATGGGGAAGTTGCCTCAGACCGTGTGGGGGGGGATCCCTCCCTGTGGTGGAGATAAGGCTGGTGCTGGATGGCACCCCACCCACTCCCACCTGCCACCTACCTTCTCTCTCCCATTGGACTCCAGTCTCTAGCATGATGCTGCTCTCAACCTCAAGCCCTGATGTCTCACAGCTACCCCCCCACACACTTCCTGTCCTTTGCTCAAAAAGTTGGGAGATCTGGGCAGCTGGGCTGTCTTTCACAAGAAGCTAGAGGGCTTGGGGGAGGGGCAAAATCAGGAAGTCAGGTCTATGTTTCCTGCTTACCATTTCCCAGTTGGGGAAAGAGATTTTTGAAGAAATGGGTAAGACAGTCCTGCCCACTGGTAAGATAGAAGGGAACAAAAATCTCTTAGGCTTGCAAAAGAGGCTGAGCTTGTAGATCAGCAAGAGCCAAAAAGACAGAGCTCACTGAAGAAGAGGCAGGGAGAGGGAAGGAGTGGGTATGAGAGGGACTCTGAAGAAGAACCAGCAAGATCTGGGGTCTGGCTGGCCCTAACCGTGAAGGAGAGGAAAGCTCAAAGATGGAGGAAAGGTGCAGCTAGATCTTGGCCCGGGAAGGCTTCCGGCAGGACGTCAGCGCCCTCTTCTGTCGGCTGCACCAACAGGCGAGTGAAGATCCACCTTCCGCTCCCACTTTCTGCAATCCTGCATGCCAAAAAACCAAGGGTCTCACTCCTGCCAGACTCCGCGCTCCCTTTTCCTGGAGCCTTGGAGCCCTGAGATACAGTACACACTTGCCTTTGCAGGATGACTTCTTTCCATCATCTCTGAAGACTCTAGACTGCTGCTTCCTCACCTAAATGTGGAAGAGACATTGGAGTTGCTAGGAAACCAAAGCCAACCTGCAAGGAAAGGCCATGGAAGGGACTCTGACCTTGCCTGCTCAGTGCAACCCTACGACCTGCTGACCCAGCATCAGCCACAGATACGCACACGAGGAGTGTTCTGGGAGCAGAGGGCACAGCCTGCCTACCAGGAGTGCCAGCTCTAGTCAAGGGCCAGACCATCATGCCACAAAGACTCATCCACATCTCTGTGCCAACAGGACGTGCTCCAGAGCGCAGGGGCTACTGGGAGAACTGCAGTCAGCACCTAGGCAGCAGAAGTGGGTAGGGCTCGACCAGAAAGATTCACGCTCCTCCTTGGCTTGTCTAGTGTGTACCAGGCACTGTGCTGTAGGCAATGCTCACTATCCTGTTCAGCTTCCCCAAGGACCCTGTGGAAAGATATACAAAGAAAGCAGCATTGCAGAGATTACAGTAGAGCAAGTCTGTCCTACTCAGAGAGGGGAGTGGGAAAGGTCAGCAAAGATAGGCTGCCCTAGCACACTGAGCTGCTTCCTGTGTGCTACGTGGAGAGGGCCCCCGAAGGCACCAAGCTCTGAGACAACAAGCACAAATGTAATAGCATCGTGCCCAGAGAGAACCACAGACAAGTCTTTAGGGAGTCCTCAGAGGAGCAGAAGTGTCTACACTGGGTGTCTTAGGGAATGTCTCCCCTTTGGGTGACGTTGGAAGTACAGGGTGAAGAGCCAGGGTGTAGCTCAGCCGATAGGGCACTACCTAGCATGCGTGAGGCCCTGGGTTTGACCTTCAGCACTGCCAGAAAGAAGAAATGAACAGGGAGGAAGAAACAAACTGAAAGTAGATGTTAGGCCGTTCACACGCAGACAGGAGACGGCCCAGTGTGTTCAGAGGGTGGACAGGTGCTACCTCGCCACTGTGCCAGCCTAGCACGGAAAGCACAGAGGAATCTGATGCTATAGGAGACTCTTCAGAATGACGATCACTGTAGCAATAGGTGAGAGGTCATCATGGCATCAGAGTTCTACAGAGGCTTGGAATGCTAGACAGATTAAAAGATCTAAAATTCTGAGACTGGGGCCAGAGAGATAACTCAGTGGCATAAGTGCTTGCCTGGAAAGCACAATGTCCTGAGCTCAATCCCCAGTACAAAAAAATAAAATAAAATAAGGCACACACAGCAACTGGCACAGGCTCCAGCCCCTACATGCTCTCAGCTCTGCAGCTGCATCCTCCCTGGAGGACTCACCTCACCTGTAGCATCTGTCTCCTTCCTGCAAGCTACTGTGGAGCACAGGACAGCAACTCCACGTGAGATTCCAAAGGCAAAGTCAACCTCAGTTGTGGCTCCCACAGCATGGCCACTGGAATAGTGTGACCTCTCTGCAGAAGAGGTGGACTTCTCAGCTCGCCCTTCCCATCTGGTAAAATGCCAAGCACGAAGCTGTGGCCAGAGGCTGCCTTGGCTTTGTCTGCATTTCTGAAGAGGGTGAGCTCTGCACTGCCCATGCTGCAGAGGAGCAGCGCTGCTGGGCAGGCTCTGAGGAGCACCCTGGCCCAGGCTTTCACGTTTACTGTCTCTAAACTATCTGCAGAGCCCCTGCAACCCAGCAGGCATGAGCACTACACAGGTCTTCACACATGACCTGTATGGTTTACAGAGCAACCCACATCAGCCCTTTTGGTCCTTACCAAAATCTGAATGAATCACTGGCAAGCAAGCATGTGTCTTTATTTTTATTTTAAAAAGAACAGAAAATAATTTTTTAAAACCATGAGAACCAGTACATCCCAAATGCCCATCAACTGAGAAATGGATTTAAAAAAAAAAAAAAGATGTGGTATGTCAAACTTGAAGCTTTTCCAGATAAATGGACACAACTAGAGACCATACTCTTAAGTGAAATAAATCAGGCCCGTGTGTGTAAACCTTGTATTGCCTGTCTAGTGCAAGAACCTGAAAGAGTAAATAAAATCTGAAAGGTATGATAGATATTATGAAAGAGAAAGCATGTGTTTTTATTTGCTCGCTTACATCTTTACCTCTTTTTTACATCTTTATTAAGATATAATAATGCACAGTCAATTTATAGTATACAATTTGTTGGGTTCTAACAGTGGACGCACCTGTGAAGCCATCGCTGCCAGGTAGGCAAGGCACATAGTCACCGCCCCTGCACAAGCTCACGGGAGACCCTTCATAATCCTGCGCTCTCTTCCCTGCCCCCATTCGCAGGCAACCACTGATCTGTTTATCCCTCTCACTTTTCTGGAAGTGAGAGGGATTTTCTGGAAGTTTGCATTAATGAGGTTCACCGTTCTGCCCACACGATACACTTCAAACTCGTCAGTGTCACGCTTCCGCTCCCCCCATCCCCATCACCCACCCTCCTATCTGACACTTCAAGCGTGACACTGGGGTGATACAAGTAGGGTCAGAAAAGAGTCTTGCCTTTGATGGCCAGAACAGCGGGAAAACCCTAGAAGACCCTGTCCTATAGCCTAAAGTCCTGTGAGAGCTTAGCAGTTCAAGCTAACCCCAGTCTCCAGTACTCTAAATGCAAAGAAAAAGAATGATCTACGCAAACTAGAGACCCAGGGGAGTCAGGAACTCTTCCAGCTGGACTGAGGATCTGCACACAAGACAGGACATTGACATTCTCAGAGAAAGGCGACAGGGGAAGGTGTACGAGAGGCAGGACAAACACAGCAAAGGCAGGGAGGCAGGTCAGGCATAACAGACGGGAAGGGCGAGCTGAGAAGTCCACCAGCAGCTCCCCACACGCGATGTGTTTTCTTCCCACAAGGCTGTTATACTGGGTCTATGTGTGGAGCAGGCAGGAGGGAAGTGTGGAGGATAATTTCTTACATTTTAAAGTGATTTACAAAGGCTTTGACTGGTATACCTTATTTAATTCTTGGATGTGGCAATTATTTTACCATTTCACAGATCAGAAAACTAAGGATCATTAATTTCAGTGATGTGCTCAAATATATATAATCTTGTGTAGAAGAACAAAGCTTCAAGCCAGGTCTCTTGTTCCCAGGACTGGTTCTTTATTCCTTAGGTCTATAATAATGCACAACTACTGAACAGGGCACGTGAAGCTGCATGCACAGTAGTGCTCCTCTGCAGCATTGTACGCAGAGCCTAGACTCAAGCTCAGGTGAGCTGACTCCACCACCGCACCTGCCTTCCAGCCACCCCATCGTTCACTAAGCACTCTGTACGAGGCCAGCCCCTGATTTGCTCAGCGGTGGGCATGTCTTCCCCAGGCAACAACACATGAAGTTGTAGCTTGGTGAATAGGAAGCTGGCAAAGGCCACTCGATCCTAAGCAGTGGAGCGAAGCAGCCCTGGCTGGCCACAACTGGTCTCATCCTCACCCATGTGGCAAGTGAAGTGGTTAAAAGAAAAAAAAGGAGCACAGGACCCATGGAGCACTGAGCTTCCATGATTCTGCAGTCTTGTCCTGCAGCTCCACACTAGTGAAAAAGGCCGTGTGCCGGGCGACTGTGATGGGCTTGGGTCAGGGCTCTAGAACTCTATGTGCTCTCAGGAAAGTCATCGACCGTGATTCCACAGAGCCAGCACCTCCTAGCCTCACATAGCCATCATCATCCAGGGAGCCAAAGCGATCTGGAATCACTCTGCAGAGACGAGAACACTGTACACTGTGGGATATCCCTACAGCACATGAATGACACCACTACAAAGCCAGGACCACTGCAGACTTCACTTCAGGCTAAGTTCCTTACCTCCCTCCAGCCCTCACTCTAGCCTGCCTTGCTTGGGCATCCTTGGATTCAAACTGAAACCAACGTGGACCGGAGGAAGGACTGTTAGTCTATGTCTGTGGATATCCATGCTCATTGGGCTTGCTCCTCCAACCCTACTCCAGCTTCAACACACACACACACACACACACACACACACACACACACACAGAAAGAGACAGAGACAGAGACAGAAAGAGATTTACTTACACTCCAACAAAAAATTATTTTTAAAATTAAATTAGTCCCCATGAAGACCTTGGACTCCAGCCAAAACATCCCAGTGGCTGGTGGTTTCTGATGTTCCTGTGATGTGGGGAAGTTGGCAAAAACAACAGCTATAACAAACATCGTTCCGCCAAGCACTCACATATGCATCTCATTTAATGTAGCCTCCAAGCCCCATGAATTACTTCCAGATGAGGGGCTGAAGACACAAACAGCTCATTGTCAGAGGCCAGGGTCGATAGGTCGTCCATCTTCTAGCCTCTTCTTCCTCCTTCGAGCAGAATCCAGGCCCGTTTCAGGCATCCACTCCCTGGTCTCCCCACTGGGCCCAAGTGGTAGTAGCTGTGGAAGTGACGAGAAACAACAGACTTCTCAATGGACTTGAAGATATAACCAAAAGGATGTACAGAGGGGTCACTGTTGAACACAAAAGAAAGGAATAAAGAATCCAGACAAAAGGCTGGCCAGCTAGCTCAGCGGACTAAAGTGCCTGCTTAGGGAGGCACAGAGACCAGGGTTTGGTCCTCAGCACCACATGCTATGCTCTCCAGGTGTGCTAAGACGGCGACTGAGAATGGACATAGTGGTGCATGCCTATAATCCCAGCTCTTGGGAGGCTGAAAACAGGTGTAGTGAGGCTCTGTAGACCCTATACTAACTAAATACATTTTTAAAAAATATCCTAAAAAGAATCCAAATGAATGTGGACAGGGGTTGGGTAGACTGAAGGACTTCACACAAATACAAAATTATTAATTTTTAAATATCAACAATTGCTAACACAAAATCTTTATTAACAAAAAATAACTTTTTATGGTAACCCCTCTGTCATTGCATATATAGATTTGCCTTTGTTGTGGTAAGTTTGCCCCTCTTTACCAGATCCTTTCTTTGCAATTTCCAGCAGTTATTCATGTGTGTAAACTCAGGGTACAAACTGACTTCAGGCAAAGAATGCTAGTGAAGCAACCATAGCATTCCTGCCCACACTAAAAATAAATTCATTATTTGATCCATTGATGTGCCTTACCTCAGTAATCCAGACTAGCTGTCTCCCACCCTGACATAGATATAATGAATTTCTTCTTGTCCACAGCATTCAGCAGGCAGTGCAAAGCAGGGATCCGGATGCTGCTTCCCTGAGTCCCCTAGAATGGATGTGTGTGGCTGGAAAGAAATGGAGGTTGCTCTGGTCAATTTCGACAACACAGATGAAATCCAGGAAGAGCCAGGCTACGACACAGATTTTGATCCAACCAGCCCAAAAGGCCGGCCTGGAAGCAGCCCCTTCTCCAACTGGAAGATCTTCATCAGCGACAGCACCAACCATGAAACAACCTTCTCCAAGCTCTCGGGAGACTATGGTGACCCGCCAGGGCCTGAGCCTGTGATCTTGAATGAAGGAAACCAGAGAGTGATCATCAATATCGCTGGGCTGAGGTTTGAGACCCAGCTAAGAACTCTCAATCAGTTCCCTGAGACCCTCCTGGGGGACCGGGAGAAAAGGATGCAGTTCTTCGACTCCATGAGAAATGAGTATTTCTTTGACCGTAATCGGCCCAGTTTTGATGGGATCCTGTATTACTACCAATCTGGTGGTAAAATCCGGCGGCCAGCCAATGTCCCTATTGATGTCTTTGCTGATGAGATCTCCTTCTATGAGCTGGGTAGTGAAGCCATGGACCAGTTTCGGGAGGATGAAGGCTTCATTAAAGACCCTGAAACTCTGCTTCCCACCAATGAGTTCCACCGGCAGTTCTGGCTCCTCTTTGAGTACCCTGAGAGCTCCAGCGCTGCCCGTGGTGTGGCTGTGGTCTCAGTGCTGGTCGTGGTCATCTCCATCACCATCTTCTGCCTAGAGACACTACCTGAATTCCGGGAGGACAGGGAGCTGAAGGTGGTCCAAGATCCCAGCCTCAACATAAACAAGACAGTCCTTACCCAGACCATGTTCACTGACCCCTTCTTCGTGGTGGAGTCAACCTGCATCGTCTGGTTCACCTTTGAGCTGGTGCTCCGCTTCGTGGTATGCCCCAGCAAGGCTGACTTCTTCAGGAACATCATGAATATCATCGACATCATCTCCATCATTCCCTACTTTGCAACTCTCATCACAGAGCTGGTCCAAGAGACAGAACCGAGCGCCCAGCAGAACATGTCGCTGGCCATCCTGAGGATCATCCGCTTGGTGAGGGTCTTCCGCATCTTCAAGCTCTCCCGGCACTCCAAGGGGCTTCAGATCCTGGGGCAGACGCTGAAGGCTTCCATGCGGGAGCTGGGGCTGCTCATCTTCTTCCTCTTCATCGGGGTCATCCTCTTCTCCAGCGCGGTCTACTTTGCCGAGGTGGATGAGCCCGAGTCCCATTTCTCTAGCATTCCCGATGGCTTCTGGTGGGCAGTGGTCACCATGACAACTGTGGGCTATGGAGACATGTGCCCCACCACCCCAGGGGGCAAGATTGTGGGCACTCTGTGCGCCATTGCAGGGGTTCTCACCATTGCTCTCCCTGTGCCAGTCATTGTGTCCAATTTCAACTACTTCTACCACCGAGAGACTGAGAATGAGGAGAAGCAGAACCTCCCAGAAATCGATAAAATCCTCAACAGTGTGGGCTCAGGAATGGGCAGCACAGACTCTCTCAATAAGACCAATGGGAGCTGTTCTACAGAGAAGCCCAGGAAGTGATCAGGCCAAGTCACCTTGAGTCTGAGTCTGCCTGTCTGTCTCTCTCTCTCTCTCTCTCTCTCTCTCTCTCTCTCTCTCTCTCTCCCCCACCCTCCCCCTCCTTTCCCTTCCCTTTCTCCTTCTCTCTGTCCCTCTTCTCACATTCCGTTTTTGTAAAGTCTAAACTTATCTTGGGATCAACAGGCCATCTTTGACTACAAGCTCTTATAATAAATGTATATATCTGCTGTATTCTTTAAGCTATTTGTTCTTAATCCATTATAGGAACATTTCACTCTCCTTTTCTTGAGAGCATAAAATGCAGAATCCAGGCTGCCTAGATCTACTGAATCAAAATCTGCATTTTAATAAGATGCTGAGCGATTTATTTGTACATTAAAAACCACTTAGATTATTGTCCCTAAGATTGGCATATTAGAAGGCCAGGGCTTCTATGTAAGAGTGCACTGGAGAGGAGGATGACTCCAGAGGATGACTGGTTTCTCATCCAGTCACGTGATGTGTAAGAGCTGAAAGTTATTTGACGATGACAACAATGACGATGATGATCATGATGGCGATGATGTCATCACTGTATGCATTGCAGACATTTTCAAAGTCTATTCAGTAACTTTTCTCACTGCATTTCATTACACAAACCAGGGAGCCAAAACTCACCTAAGGTCAGCCAGAGGCCGTGACACAGTGCTGTCAAATCATCTACCTGTGTGCCTAGTGTGCTTCCCACTAGTGAAGAGGATGGGACGCGATTGTGGAGGGGGAGGTGGGTGTGAGGGGCCTGACCTTCAGACTCTGAGTAGAGCCTCCCAGGATCTCCAGAGTGTAGGGATCAAGGGTTTGCCTGGCCCCCTGCCCCACAGCCTCTTTCTTGGACACTGGACAAGGAGAAACATTCCTGGGTGCATTTTACTTGACCCGTCTGCATAGATTTGCAAGAAACCAGTCATCCTCTGGAGTCACGCTCCTCTCCAGTGCAGTCTACTTGGCTGAGGTGGGTGAGGCCGAGTCCCATTTCTCTAGCCTTCCTGATGGCTAGTGGATCCTGGGAGTGGGACATGTGAGGCCCAGAGGTAGACATGTCCATGTGCTTCAGAGTTCAGTTCCCACTCATTCAACAGGAGTTGACCAGCAGTCCACAGGGCAGCTGAGGAGGAGGAACGAGCCCTGAGGTAGGGAACCAGAGACCAGGGCCACCCACCAAGGCCAAGGGGGATGGGTGTGGCAGCCCAACCTGAGGAACAGCCCCCAGAAAAGAAGCATGCTCATCCTGCTGAGCTCCTAGGATGAGGGAAGAAAACTAGGACTCCCAACGAGCAGGCAGCAAAGTCTCCAGGCCTTGACCCCAAGAAAGGAGGCCCTGTGCCTTTTTCAGGCCTAATACCCAGGACCATCAATGTCACTATCTAGCCCAACTCGGCAGGTGTGCGTGTGTGTGTGTGTGTGTGTGTGTGTGTGCACATGCATGTTATATGTGTAAAAGATTTATTTACTTATATAATAATTGCCTCTCCAGAGAATGCCTGTCTATAACTGCACATGGGACTGAACCCTCTGTATCTATGTTTATCCTATCCATACACACCTGTGATAAATGTAATTTGTAAATTAGACATATGAAGTGATTAAAGTAGCGAATCATGAAACTAGAATGCCAATGTCAAAATTATGTTAAAAATTATTTAAGTTTATCCATTGCTTATTTCTATAATTTTCCACTTAATATTCTCAGACCATGGTGAAGTTGCCTGAAATCATAAAAAGGAAAGCTGCAGATCAGAAAGGACTTCTGTATACACAAGAGGAAGAGAGACATTTAGTAAAAGGTGTTGGCTCATGTGTGGGGAGGCTGACAGATTCCAGGATCTACCAGGTGACCCAGCAAGCTGGAGACCAGAGGGGCTGATGGCGTGGCCTGAAGGCGCTCCTTTAATTTCCATAGCAAAAATAAACAAATGACATCAAGGAAATAACAAGAACATTTTCAGAGGTACAATTTGCACAGGGCTTCCAAGTTCTGTGTTTTCTTTTCCATCCAGTTATGCCTCTGCCTTCACTGAGAGCGCAAGTCAAGACAATAGCTGTGTCCATTCATTCTCTTTGGCTTTTTTGTTTGTCTTTATTTTGTTTTGTATTTTAGGGAAGGGTCTACAGCGTGCTCAGGGCCTCACTACTAGATTAGATTCATAGTGATGCGCCTGTTTACAGCCTCCCAAGAGCAGGATTACAGGCACGTGCCACACCGCCATGCCCAGTCTCAACTGCCACCTCAGCACACCCCAGGGTCGGCATGGCAGGCCCAACATTCATTCTCTTTGAAAGATGTTTTATGAATCCTAAAGCACTCCAAAACCTTAAGGTTTGGGGGTGGGGAAGTTTCTATAGACTTGAAATCCAAGGATCTGGAGGAGATTTTAGAAATCATATGCCTTTGACCATAATGAACCTCAGCTCCTTGAAGTGGAAATGGGGACACACACACACACACACACACACACACGCGAGCGCGCGCGCACGCGCGCGCACACACACACACATACACACACAACAACAACAATAGCAACAACACCTTGACAACAACCAAGGCAGCATTCTCTTCGCACACATCACTCCCAGCAAGAACAGGCCCCCAAGTCTCCCAGGTACTGTCCCTCCCCCAATCTGTCCAGCAATACTCTTCAGGACCTTTTCTTATCTGCAAAGTGGCTATTCAAGACCTGTCCTACGCTGGCAACAGGTCCCTTATAGCTTTCCAGTTCTTTGTTCTTATTCTGCACCTTCCAGAGCTTATTTCCAAATCTGAAACAATGGCAGAGTTCCATTCAGCCTCCTAGAGGGTTCAACAATGGAGTGTTACCAAAAGTAATTTATGGAGATAAAGCACTTTGCAGATGAAATTACTTATTCTTCTTCAAATGTTTTCTTTTTGAACCAATGTTAAGGATGCCGTTATGAGAATAGAATTTGCCTTTGCAATTCTGGTCAGATGATGGCCCTCAGCAGATGGCAACTGATTGAAATAGTTGTGTACGTGTGTGTGTGTGTGTGTGTGTGCGTGAGTGTGCGTGCATGTGTGCATGCACATGTATGCACCACATGCACATCTGTCTGTCTGTCTGTGTAGATATCATGAAAAGAGAACTGATATACAGAACAGACAGTTGTAGCAGCAGGGATGATACACGTTTAATAGGCAACTACCATGTTCTAGAAACTTTACACACCTATTTTTTATTTCATCCTAACCATATAAAAGATATTTGCCCTCAACAGATAAGAAAACTGAAGTTTTGAAAAGTTACATAATATTTTCCTAGGGCAAACTGTGGGAGGGTCATCCTAGACACCCCATGAAGGTCACAGAATGGTCAAATCCAATGTGACTGTGTCATTTGGGGGGGGAGTTGTGTGTGTGTGTGTGTGTGTGTGTGTGTGTGTCTTTGTGAGACAGGGTCTCTCTATGCAGTTCAGGCTGGTCTTGAGCTCACTTTTGTAGCCTAGGCTGGTCTCAAACTCACACTCATCCTCCTGCCTCAGCCTCCCAAGTGCTGATGTGGCTGGGTCTTGTCTTTAGTAATGACCTAACTCCTGATGTTGATTCCGCACGCAAAACAAACAAGTTGTCCTACGTGTGCCACTCACGACAGAAGCCCTTTTTTAGTAATGACCTAACTCCTATGCTGTCCAATTCTCTTTCATTTACAGCAAAACCAAAGTTACCAGCACCTAGGCCAGCATGGCTCCCATAAACTCTGAACAGGACAGGATGATTTGGGCCACCGGTCTGAGAAGTAACGCTGAGCGGAACCTCCAGGTTGACGTTCAGGCGGGATGCCACTCACGCACAGCGCTCCTCACCCTTCTTCCACACTACTTGGCGGTTGCCCAGCCTTCCTCTGCCCCAGGAGCTCCTCCCACGACTCGCTTGGACAACACTGAGGATGCGCAGCTGGGGCGAGACTGCTGGCCAGATACCGCTGGCGACAGGGGGTGGAAACCCAGCTCAAACTGACCTGAAAACGAGTTCCGACGGTGTTTCCATGGCAGGACTGCAGGAGGAGGCCTCACGCTGCGGGGCAGGGTTCTTCTCAGCTCACTCTGCAGCGCCTTCTATGCCTGGAAGTCAGACTTCTCCTTGGGTCTGGGCGCAGCCTTATTCCCACCCAGCCAAAAAGGAAAGGAGAAAAAACGTACACACACATAATCACCTTTCATGACCTGTTCTCTCTCACAAAAACATTAACTTCAGGGCTGGGCAGATAGCTCAGTGGAGTAAGTGCTTGCCTGGCAAGTGCAAGGTCTTGAGTTCGATCCCTGGTAAAATAAATAAATATAAATAAAATTTTAAAAAGCAACATTAACTTCATAAGGCAGAAATTTTTGTCTTAACCCAGCACTATACTCAAAGTACCTATCACAGCACACTTGAGTGTTCAATAAATAGCTACAGAATAAATGAATCGTCCTTTTCAGCTCCACTTCCCAAATACCCTAAAAAGACTTTATTAAACTGCCTGAGAGACCCTGGGGAGATTTCTTCTTACCCATCGGATTCTCTCTGAATCACAGCCACTGCCCTCAACCCTACCCCTCTGAAGCCAGTGGGATGCAGGTGAGATGCAAGGGACCTCTGAGGGGTTAAAGGGATGGGGCCTGGGGCCTCAAGTGCAGCTGGATGAACACAGGGGTGGCCCAGCCCCCTGAGCCACAGTACACACTGGTGACCCTTGAGATGACGCGGACCACTCAGAACATACAGCTGGTATACAGGTGCACCTCAAAATTTTAAGCCAACATGTGATTTTGGAGAATGTGCAATTTTTTAATCTTTAAAAGAACTAAGTGAAACAGGGCAGCAAAACATTGATAATTATTAAACCCAAATAGTAGGGGCATGAAGGCCCATCTCACTGTTCTATTTTTATGTATGTGTGTCATAATAAAAAATGTTTAAATATATTTCTGACTGCCATTGAAAAATCAGAAAATCTGGCCACAGTGCTGGAGGCTGCTGCCCAGGTCACTGCCTCTGTGTCCTCTGCTGATGTCCCTACCCAGACATCACCTGCCTACCCAGAAGGCTCAGCATCTGGGTTAGTAACCCCCCCTTGATGGGGGAAGCAAGCCATCCCAGAGAGCTGCTGGCCTGCAGGTTTGATTTGCATGACTGAAGCTGGAAGTGCATCTGAGAGGCCAGAGGCTTCCCCAAACCTGTGGAGCCTTCGTGCACTGAGCAATTTGGCCAGATCTGGTCTGTGGCTTTCTTCTCCCCAGCAGCCCTCGGGGCAGTGAGGAGAGGCAGTTGCTGGGGAGGCAGAAGCAGAAGCTGCAACCCACAGGGGTATCTCTGTTCTTCTCAGAGGACAGCTTCCTGCACCCTCCTGCTCCCAGGCATGCTTTCTGGTGGGCAGAATTTAAGGCAGTCAAAGGGAGGGGCTTGAAATGTGTCTCCTCAAGGTCCATCTGGCATGTGCTGGACAGCTTTCCAGGGGAGCAACCTAGCCTTAGCCGACTGATCCCAACAGGCAATCTGCAAGTTCCCGCCCTCACAGCCTGGCTCCTTGCTCACCTTGGGAGCCTGCAGTAGCCTCTTTTGCCTCTGCAGACCAGCCCCAGAGCCATGCTAAGGAAGATGCAGTGCCAACCTGCCATCCCTGTCCCAGGAGCCCATCCTCCATCTGTCCTTTTGGATCCCAGGAAGGAAACACCCAAAGGTGCCCTGTTCTGCTTGGCACACTGACTTCCACCTCTTACAAGATGAAGCACATCTACTCCATCCGGTGGAGGGCAGGGATGCAGGGGCCCTTTGAAGTGGGAGGAAGAAAGGCCACTGGGAGCCCCCCGGGGACCAGGGACTACACTGGGACCAGGACCGATACTGCTGTGCTTGCTGCTCTGACACATCCTTACTGACAAGAGGGAGTTTGCCCTCACAGGCAGAGATGAAAAGGAACTGGGGGTGGTAGGAAGCTGGGGAATGGGAGAGGGAAGATCAGACAGGCTTTTGTTATCACATCGCAGGGAAAGCGGAGGTAAAAGGCTGCCTAGAAAATGTCACCAGATAATGAATGCCCGCTGACTCCCTCGGGCGAGCGTCAGTCAGACGCTCAGAGAGAGGACAGCAGCGATCCTCTGGGACCCTAGAGGGGTCTCCTCGTACTTCTCTGAACAGGGGTGTCCTGGCTCTGTACTGGCTCCCCACCCCATCCCTCTGGTTTACCACTTGCACCTTATTACTCTATTAACAGAAATAATAAATATAACAAAACAGCAACTACTATAAGGTTCCCATAGTTACTGCGAGAATTAAATAATGTAGTACCGAGATTCCTCCACAACGGTAAAAGGTGCTACACAAGTGAAGAGGTACACAGTGCGTGGTAGGTCCGTGCTTGATGACAGTCTGGGAAGGGTGGACAAAGCCTGGGATGAATGCTGTGTGTAGACTGGAAACTCTTCAGGGGCTGGGACTGAGCCCCGTGACTGTTATGATCTCAGCACAGGGTCCATTCCATAATAGATGCTCAGCAGAAGAGAGGACAGGAGGGAGGGAGAAAGGGAGGGAGGGAAGGAGGGAGGGAGGGAGGGAGGGAGGGAGGGACAGCCTGATGGACAGATGGGTGCACAGGCATAGAGAAAAGAGAGATGACCCAAGAGGGGAGGCCCCCCACAGCTCTCCCCAGTTGACAGTAATCAGGGCCCACCTACCTGAAGGGTCTGGGCTGAAGTAATTTCTGGACAGTTTTCTACACAGAGCACAAAATTTCCTATTTTTTCCTTCACAACAAGCAGAAGCTGCCTAACATCCACCGTGTGCCCGACAGTTAAACCTTCTTAGGGGCCTAGGCGGTACACGCCTTGCTTCCTCAGGCATTCACCAAGCTCCTGCCATGAACCCAACACCCAGACTGTCTCCAAGGTTATGAGGCCAATGAAGTGGGGCATCTGCTATCGAAGAGTGGAAATGGGCTTCTCAGAAGGACCAGGAACGCATGGCATGCAGGTGGGCCTGAGAGGCTTGCGTAGACGTAAACCTTCGTACTTCCAGGTCTTTTCCTACAAGTGAGTTAACAGCAAGCTGAACCCCTTGCTCCTTGGCCCACCAAATGGAACATGGACTGTGTGGGCCCGTCCTCTAGTCAGTCATGGGACAGCAGCCAAGCAGTGAAGGTTTAACTGCAGAACCCATTTTCCTCCCCAGTGTTCTGCTCACTGGAAGAACCTGTGACCCTGCTCACAGGGTCATACTAACCTGGAACGACCTTGAAGACCACAGCAAAGGCATCCCAGCGAGAGACACAAATGCAAGTCGGGAAAGGAGCTCTGGCTGGAGCGACACAAGGAGGAAGCAGGCCTCCTCGCAGGGCTGGAGAACAAGTGCTTAAATGCTCGAATTTGAGTGAAAGAAGGAGAAACGGGCATTACATGCCCCTGCAAGTCTCCGAGAGAGCAGCTCCTCACTGTGGGGCTGCAGAGGAGCAAGGGGCTGGGGCAGCCTTCCTCTTTCCAGTGTAACAGATGAGAAAGTTTATGGCCAGGGCACTGGGAGTCAGCCATGTTCACAGTGGAAAGGGCTGTCTTTAAAAGTTTGAGTGAGTAGAAAGAGCAAAGTGCCCTGGCCTCCTCTTTGTTTTTATTTATTTATTTATTTATTTATTTATTTATTTATTTATTTATTGTCTTTGAGACAGGGTCTCACTATGCAGTTCAGGCTGGCCTTGAGCTCACTTTTGTAGCGCAGGCTGGTCTCAAACTCCCACTGATCCTCCTGTCTCAGCCTCCCGAGTGCTGGGATTACAGGTGTGCGCCACCCTTCTTTGAAGCTAGAGAGAGAAGAGGAAAAGACAGAAAGCAATGTTTTCTGAGATTTTGTTTGTTTGCTTTTGAGCCAGGGTCTTATTTTGTACCTCAGACTGACCTTGAACTCACTGTGTAGCCCGGGCTGGCCTCTAATTCACAGTGACCCTCCTTCCTCCACCTCCCAAGTGCTGGATTCCTCACATGTCCCACCATGCCCAGTTTAAAAGTGACTTCTCAGGGAAGAGGTGTTCGGACGTCTTGAGGTTTGTTTCTTACAACCTATTCCAAGCATTCTCTGTAAACAATATGCTTCAGTTCGGCTGCCATAACGACCAATCAACACTTTTTTTTAAAATAAATAAATAAATAAATAAATAAATAAAGCATGGAACATTTGTGTACTAAGAAAACACCATCAGGAAATATCATGCTTGGGGCCAGGTAGATAGCTCAGTAGAATAAGCCCTTGCCCGCCCAGCACAGGGTCCCGAGTTCAATCCCTGGTAGGGCAGAAAGAAAAGGAAGAAAGAAAGAAAGAAAGAAAGGAAGGAAGGAAAGGAAACAGGAAACGAAACAGGAAACACTGTGTTGAATCCAGGAAGGCAGCATGTGGAAGGAGCTGTGCCCTATGCTGCAGGTTCAGGTTTCAGTCCCAGCTGTGCTATGTGCCTCCAGCCAAGTGACTGAAACTCTCTGGGATTCCACTGTGTAGGGGTGCACTGTGGGTATCTGCTGCACTTGTCCGGGACACTAAATGACATCTTGCTATCATTTGGACCTGGAATGTTCCCCAGAGATCCACGGATTGAAGGCTTAGTCTATAGCTTGGCATGGCTCGGAGGTGCTGGACACACTGAGCCTTAGGACCCAGTCGTGGGCTTAGGTGTGCCCTCCCCTCTAGCGGAACTGCGGGGTGCCAGTCTCTCCTCTCTTACACTCAGCCATGAGGTAAAGTGGCTTCGTCCATCCCAGGTTAGTGGTCATCACAGGTTAGGTGGGTCATCTCAGGCTTTCTGTTGCAATGACAGAAGGCTAACACACATCAAACATAACGATCCTTTCATAGATCAAGAACTAAGTAAGCAGTAGCTTTCCTATGGAATCTCAGGAAAGCTGTAAGAGGTAAACAGGCTCCCTGTGGGCACTGGATAGCAATACAGGTAAGATGGGGCCCCTTAGGGAGGGTCAGATAAGAAACAGCGTCCTTTAGAGTTTAGAAGAAAAGCAGCCTCTTCAGTATTCCAAGCATGTGAACATCGGGCAGCGTGCTGCTTGCTTCTGTGACACTGTCCACCCTAACTGTTCCTTGTGTACCTCTATGACCCCATAAGCCCCAAACCTCCGGAAACAAACCAGCCAACCAGACGGGGGTGCCTCTAGAGGGAGGACACCCGATAGAAGCAGACCACCCCCTTACTCAGTGGTTACCCAGCTCTGGGGCCCAACTCCTTAGAACGGCTTTGTATCTCTTTCTTCAGCCAATAAGAAGAAAGACTTTAAGGAGCTCGGGAGATAGCTCTGTGGCACAAGTGCTGCCTGGCAAGTGCAAGGTTGTGAGTTCAAACCCCCACAAAAAGAAAAGTATTAAAGAAGAAAGACTTTCGCGGGCCCAGGAGGATGGCTCAGTGGTCTAACGCACCTGCTTAGGAAAGCTCGGGTGGCTGCAGGAACCGCGGTTTGATCCCTGGCACCACATGCTGCGCCAGCCCTGCCCTCAGAGCAGGCTGATCCGGCCATAAAAATAAATAAATAAACAAACAAAAGTTCTGAAACAAGAAAAAAATAAATAAATAAAATAAAAAATTCTTAAAAAGAAAGACTTTCGCTTCGCACTCTTTTCTGCCTCCTCTTTCTTGCTCTACATCAGAGAGACAGAGAGACAAGTTCAAGAAATTCGAGGGCAGGCTGCTGACCCCCAAGATTCCACCGCAGCAATCTGAGCTCACGGAAGGGTAGAACAGCAATATGCTTGAGTGTGGGCCTTAGGCTTCTGCCACTGTGGGCCCCTTAGGGGCAACCGCTGACAGTGTCACACTTACTCATGAGGTCAGAATACTTATGTCCACGTTCCCCTGTGACACTTCTGGGTCCTTCTCAAAATTCCCTCCAGGACAAGAATGACCATGGGTCTCCTTACCGTGGGTCTCAGACATTGATTCAACAGATTCTTGTCTCATGAGAACCTCAGAGACTCTGCACACTGCTCAGGAAGGTTTGGGCATTTCCCCTCCCTTAGTCCTGACAAAGCTGAGGTTCTGAGAGCTAAGGATGAGACCTAGGGGTAGAGTGCTGGCCTCCCACAGGCAGTGCTCTCGCTTGGATCCTCAGCACTGCAAAACACAAAACAACCAAAAACAAATGGAAAAAACCCCTGAGGTTCTGCAGAGCTCCATGGATCACCCCTCTCTCCCTCAGACCTTCCTTCCCTGGCTCTGTGGCTGCCTCTCCTGAGCAGGGTCTGGCCCCGCACAGTTTATCAGAAACTTAGCCTATGCTCTGTGAAAAAGCAGAGTGGGAGAAGGGGAACAACAGGAGACTACTCGCCCTGCTCTGCCCCAAGAGACATCAGCCTCTCTTAGGGCCAAAATGCTGGGTGGCCATCTTAGACTCTCTGGGAAGTCTTCTAGGGCTTCTATAATCAGGACCACAGCCTAGCAGCTTAATCAACAGGAATTGTAATATCAGAGGCTAAAAGGCCAAGGTCAAGATGTCAGCAGGGTTGCTCTTTTCTTTGCCTTATAAACAGTCATCTCCTTCCTATATCTCTTCCCTCTATGTGTACCTGTGTCTAAATTTCCCGTAACTTGGAGTATCCCATGCCAGGCGTTGGGGTACCCACATGCCATCCCAGCACTCAGCAGGCTGAGGCAAGAGAACTATGGTGAATTTGAGATCAGTTTAGGGTACATAGTGAGTTCAAAGGTTAGCCTTGAACTATACAGCGGAACCCTGTCTCAAAAAAAATCAGACAAAAACAAAATTGAATTACCCAGGACTTCTCTGGGATTAGAGACATGTGCCGTCGCCCCCAGCCAAATGTTCCATTTTTGTAAGGTCACCAGTCATACTACATTAGGGTCTACCTTAATGAACTTATTTCAACTTGATTAACTCTTCAAAGATCTTACTTCCATAATAGAAGAATTATAGGAACGGGAAGAACTGGCTGATAGTGACCTGACAGGAGCCTATAGCTTCTTGGTTCGCATATGTAAAGTTCCTAAGATTATGGCTTTTCTTCCTCTTTGGCTATAGAGCAAACTGTTTTAATCCACAGTGGTGCCTTACTGTCCCATTAAAATTGTATTGTTCAATCCGTCAATAAATACTTGTGGTTAAAAAAAAAAAAAAGATCTTACTTCCAAATAAGGTCACATTGTCACATTCAGAGGTACTGGTGACCCTTTTTGGCCCAAAGAACAAGCATCAACTCATAATAATCATCTTACACATGAGGAAACTTACACATAAGTTATGTACCCCAAATTACACAGCTAGGACAAGCAAGCACCCTCCAGTCCTTGAACCAGCCTGTATGGACATCCACGCACCATGTTCCCAGGCTCAGCATCTGGGCTTCCATGGAGCTCTCAGCCTATGCTGGGCACAGGGGGCTCCGAGTCCCTCTGACTGCCAAGGTTAGAGTAGAATCTGGGTTCAAGGCAGCACCTCTCCTGCTTCAGGGAATGGAGAGGAAAGATTGACAAATAAGGAGGGACACTGGGACGGTTGCAGGGTCCTTGGGAAGGAGCCTCCTCATCCGCAACTCCTCTCTTAGATGCTGGCTTCCAATTAGAAAGCCCAGGAAGGTTCTAGAACCAGCTCTTTTCAGGATGAAGCTGCCTTACAACAGTTCAATTCATGTCTTAACGATCCCCCATGCTCTGCCTCACCCACTCTGCAAAAGCCCCCTGGAGTCAAGACGATCTGCCTCCCACCCCACCCCAGTGCCTTCAACACAGGGCAAGCCACAAGCGTGGGACTTGAGAGTGACATCCTTCTGAGATGGGACATCTCTTTTAAACTGGCATCTTGTTTAAATGTTAAATCTTAGCTGACAGGCGTTTCAGATTGTGGACTGCTTTGAATCCGAAGTCCAGAAGCTGCAGGCCACCTCGCCAGACAGCAGTACTGCAGGAGGCCCACAGGGACAGAGGTCCCTGTCTAAGGCACTGTAATCCCTCTCAGCATGCTTTTCTCCCCCTCAGCCTGTGCAACAGAATTGCTGAGGTAAACCTCATATCTCATTCACTACCACAAGTTTCATGGCCCAGTGCTTTAACACATTTGGGCCCAGACTCTGCCTTTTGTTACACCAACAATAAATACCAACTTCTTAAAATTATTGCAAAAATTAAGTGATGTACTACATAATGGTCTTCAGAAAACTGTAAAAG